>JAIUJO010000050.1:32500-234740 GCA_023846275.1 Vanilla planifolia | reverse complement strand
ATTTATGTGTGCATTCAAGCACATGTTTATGTGTGGGTCTATGTGTGTGAGTGTGTGGGTGTGTGCTTGTGTGCATATGCATGTATGTGATTGTGCTTGTGCTTGTGTGCACATGTGTGTTTGTGTGTGTTTTTGTGTTTACAAGTATGTGTCCTTGTGTGTGTGTGTGTATGTGTGTGCACATTATTGTGTGCTTATGTATGTACCTTTGAGTGTGTTAGTGCATGTACAGAAGTGTACATGTGCATGTGCGTGTGTTTGCGAGTATGTGTGCTTATGTGTGTGTGTTTGTGACTATGTGTGTATATGTGTGTGTGTTTGTGTGTGCATCTCCATGTATGTGTGCATAAGCATGAGTTTCTATCCACATGAGTGCATGTGCTCATGTGTACATGTGTGGTTGCATGTTTGTGTGCATGTGTGTATACATGTGTTTGTGTGCATGTGCATGCATGTGTGTGTATGCTTGCACATGTGGGTGTATGTGTGTGTACTTGTATGTAAGTGCATTCATGTGTGCTTATGTGAGTTTGTTTATCTGTGAGCACACTTGGGTGTTTACTTTTGTATGTGCATGCTTGTGTGTGTATACATGTGTGTACATAGAAGTTCATGTGCATGTGTGTGTGCGCATCTATATTTGTGTGTGTATGTGTGAGTGCATGTGTGTGCACATGCAAAGGCATTTGTGTGTCTATGTGAGTGCTATTTGTGAATGTTTGCATATTTTTGGGTTTGGGTGTGTATGTTCAAGTGCATGTTCCTTTGTGCGTGTGCATGCTTACGTACATGTGAGTATTTGTGAGTATGGACTTGATTGTGTGTGCATGAGTTTGTGTGCTTGTGTATGTTTGTGTACATGTGTCGATATGTGTGCACGAGATTATGTGCATACATATGCATGTGTGTGTTGGTGCATATGCATGCATGTGTGCGAGTGCACATGTATGTGCATGCACATGTCCATATATGTGTGTGTATATAAATGTGTGCCATATGTGTGCCTTTGGGTCTTTGTGTAGTTGTGCATGTCAGCATTCAGATGTATTTGTTTGTGCATATGTGTATGGGTGTGTTTATATATGTGAGTGTACATATGGGTGTGCATGTGCATGTGTGGGCACCTCTGTGTGCATCTATATGTTTACACAAGTATTTAGGGCAAGTGCGTCCATGTTTATGTGCATGTTTTTGAGTGCCAATGTGTGTGTGTGCCTGTTTGTGTATTTGTGCTTGTGTAAGCATTCAAGCACTTTTGTGTATGTGTGTGTATGTATATGGGTAAGTATGTGTGTAGGTGTCTGTGTGTGTATGTGCATTTGCGTGTACATGTTGCATTTGCGCATGTATTTTTATGCATATGCATTTATGTGTGTGCATGTGTAAATGTATGTATGAATGCATGTTTGTGTGCCACCTTGTGTGTATTTGTGTATGTGCATATGTGTGTGTGTATGCATGTGTGGTTGAGTATGTGTTTGTGCTTATCATTAGTGTGTGTGTGCACATGCATGTGTATATGAATGTGTGTTTATGTTAATAGTTGTGTGCGTAAGAGCCTTTGGGCGTTTTTGTCTATGTGTGTGTGTGTGTATGTGTGGGTGTGCTTGTGTGTACATATGTATGTGTGTGTGCTGGTATTTTTATGTGTCCATGCATGTATGTGTGCATTTGTATGTGTGTACTTGTTTGTATGTGTTTACATTTGTGTTTACACATTGCTGGGTGTGTGTTCATGTGTGTGTATTGGTTATGTGTTGTGTATGTGTTTTCGTGGGCATGTTTATGTGCCTTTTCCACTTGTGTGTGTGTGTGTGCCTTTATGCATGTGTGCAAGTATTTTTTCATGTGCGGACATGTGTGCATGTGCATTTGCATGCATGTGTGTGAATGTGAGTGTGTGTGCATGCATGTGGATGGTGTTTGTGTGTATATGTATTCTTATGTGCACATGTGTGTGCATTTAGGTATGCATGTATGTGTGTGTGCACATGTGTTCATGCATATATGTGTGCATATGTGAGTACATGCTCTAGTGTGTGTATGTGTGTGTTTGTGTGTTCATACATGCATGTATGAGCATGTATGTTTGCATATGCATGTCTGCAAGCATGCATGTGTATCCATTTCAGTGTGTGCATGTGTACATATATTTGCTTGTGTATGTGCTTCTCCAAGTATGTGTTTTTGTGTGTGCGAGTGTGCGTTAGCATATGCATGTGTGCATAAGTATGTGTGCATGTGCCTGCTTGTGTGTAGATATGTGATTATGTTTATGTGTATGTATGTAGGCCTATATGTGTGGGTGCATGTGTGCGTGTGTGTGCATTTACATGTGGGTTCATCTGCATGTGCATTTGTGTGCATCAATGAGCATGTGTATATATATGTGTGTGTGCTTGTATGTTTGTATCTACATTTTTGTTTGTGTGTGTGTGCAATTGTATTGATGCTTGTGCATGTTCATATGTGTGCATGCATGTGTGTGTGTTCATTTATGTGCATGTGTTTATTAATATGTCTATGCATGTGTGCATCTGTGTATAGATGCATTTCCAATTATATGTGTATGTGTGCAAGTGTTTTCTTGTGTGTGTATGCACGTACGTGTGTGTGAGCATATGTGCATTTATGTGTGCATGCATTTGTGCATGAGTCTGTGTGTGTTTGAATGCACACATGTGTGTATGTGTGTGAGTACATGCATGCATGTTTGTGTGCAATGCATGTGTGTAATTGTGTGCTTGTGCTTGTGTTCTTACATGTGTATGTCTATGCATATGGGTGGGTGCATATATATGTGCATGGTTTTCTGTGTGTAAATGTGTGTCCATGTGTGTATTTGTACTTTTGCATGTTTGACATATCCATGTTCTTGTACTTGTGTATTTGTGTGTGTGTGTGTGTGCTTATAGGCATATATGTTTGTGGATGGGTATGTGTGTGTGTGTGTGTATGCATACTACTATGCATGTGTGAGTTCCAGAGTGTGTGCATGTGTTCACATATGCATGCATGTTTGTGTTTGTGTGTGTGTATGTCAATATGTGTGCATATGTATGTGAGCTCATGTGCATACATGTTTTTATTCATGTGTGTGCCTATGTTTGTACATGTGTGTGTGCTTGTGTGTGTGTGTTGTGTATGCACACGGACTTGCATGTGTGTGAATGTGTCTACATGGCTACACATGTGCAAGTATATGTATATGTGTGTGAGTGTGTTTGTGCATGTGTGTGCGAGTATTTGCTAAAGTGTGTGTGTGTACATGTGCACAAGGATGTGTGTGTGTGTGTGTATGTGGTTGTGTACTTGCATGCATGCATGTATGTGTATGCATATTTGTGTGACTGTGCATGTGTGTATGTGCATGTGTTTGTGTGTGCATGTATGTGCATTTACTTTTGTTTGATTATGCATCTACATGTGTGTATGCAATTACATGTCTATTTGTGTATGTGTATAAGAATATGCGCGTGTCTATGCATGTGTATATGTATTTATATGTATGTCTGTGTGTGTGCATGTGCCTGTGTTTGTGTACATGTGTGCAATGGTGTGTATATTTGTATGTGTGTGGGTGTGTGTACGTACTTTCAAGCATGTGTACATACATTCATGCATGTACACTTGCATGCATGTGCGTGAATGCATGCATGTGTGAGTGTGGGTGGGTATTTGTGTATCTGTGTGTGCATATATGTATCTATGTATGTATATGTGTGTTCATTGGTAATTCATGTACACTATGTTTGCATGTATGTGTTGGATTATGTGCATATATGTTGGAGTGGGCATCTTTGTGAGCATGTTCATACACTTGTGTGAATGTGTGTGCTTGCATGTTTGTGTGTATATGTTCATATGTGCATGTGTGTGTGCATGTGTGTGTCTATTGTGTGTCTGTGCATGCTTATATTTCTTTATGTGTATATGTGTGTGCATATGCAAATTGATGTGTGTTTTGCTAAGCATATGTGTGTGTGGGTGAGTATATGTGTGTTGGTGTATGTGTGTACTTGTGTGTGTGTACACTATTATGTGTGTAAGTGTAGGCATTCTTGAGTGCATTTGTAGGTGTGTGCATGTGTGTGTCTATTAGTGTGTGTATGTAAGCACACGTATGTGTGCTCATACAGGTCCATGTGTGTTTGTGCTTTGCATGTGCATGCATGCATATGTGCATGAGCATGGGTGTATGTGTGGTTGTGTGGACATGTTTGTGTACATTCACCTATGTGTATGCTTGTGTTTGTTTGCATGTGTGTGTGTGCTTTTGAATATGTGCATGAGTGTTTATTTGTGTATGAATGTATGAATGCACATGCACACACATGGACATGCACGTACATGAATGTTTGAATGCAAATGTGTGCATGTGTGTATATGTGTGGGTGCATATTATGCATGTGTATGTATGGTTGTGCTCATACATTCATGTACGTGCATGTCCATGTGTTTATGTGTGTGTATGTGCATGTGTGTCGGTTTGTGGGTGTGAGCATGTGCATCCATCTATGTGTGCATGCATCTATAGGTCATACTGATGTTTGTTTGTGTATACATGTGTGTGTGCATGCAGATGTGCAGGTATGTCTGGGTGTATATGTGTGTAGGAGTGTGCAAAGGGGTGCATGTGTTTACGCATGCATTCTTGTGTGCTGGCATATGTCTACATTTGTGTGTGCATGTACGTATGCACATATGTCCTACATGCGTGTGTTCATGGATGTGCATGCATGTGTGTGTGCAAGTGTTAAAGTATGCATGCTTTTATGTGTAAGAAAGTGCACATGTTAGTGTGCAAATGTATGTGCATTTGTGTGCCTATGTGTGTGTTCATGTGAATGCGCATGCATGCATACAAACTTTTGTATGTGCAAATTTGTATGTGTGTATCTATGTATGTCTATATTTATGAATGTGCATGCTTGCATTTGCACATGCATCTGCTTGTGTGCATATTTGTATGTGTGTGTGCAACTTTGTGCTTGTTAATGTGTCTATGAATGTGTTTTTGTGAATATAAGTGTGTGTATATGTGTATGTGTTTAGGCATGCACATGCCTATGTGGTTGTTCATGTGTGTGCATGTATGTAGGTGCATGTGTGACATGCAAGTGTGCATGTGTTTATGTACCAATGTTTGTCTATACATGTATGTCCATCTATATATATATATATATATATATATATTTGTGTGTGTGTGATGGTGTGTGTTTATGCATTTTTGTGTGTAAGAGAGCATGTGTATGTGTGTTCATGCATATGTGAGTGTGTTTGTGTGCATATGTGTGCTGGTGTGTGTGTGGGCATTTATATGTGTGTGTTTTGTACATACTAGTGCATGTGTATTTGTGTGTGCATGTGCATGTGTGTGTGTGTGCATGAGTGGGTCGTGTAGGTCTAAAATTGTGTGCTTGTGCATGCATGTGTATGCAAGTGTATGTACATGTGTGTGTCTATACTTGTGTGTGCGTGTGAGTGTGCAAGTGCATGTGCAAGTGAGTGAGTATGCGTGTGTGTGAGTACAAGTGCATATGCATGCATGTCTGTATTTGTTTGTGTGTGTGTCCATGGATAATGTGCATAAGCATGTGTGTGTGTGCTTGTATGCATGGGTGCATATGCGTATGCATACATATATGTGTGCAAGCATGTTTGTTTTGTGTGTGGGTGCATATGGGCATGTGTGCATGAATTTGTGTGTGTGTGTGTGCAAGTGTGTGCGAGTGCATACAATAATGTGTGTATGTGTACTAGTGTCTGAATGTATGTGTATATGGGTGTGCTTGTGTCCATGTCTATGTATGGTAATGTTGTGCAGGTGCCTATGCATGTGTGAGTAGGTGTGCATGCTTATGTGTGTATGTACATATTTGTGCATTTATCATTATGTTTGTTTGTTTCAATGTAGGCATGTATGTGTTTGTGTGTGCATCATTGTTAGTGTGTGTGGGTGTGTGTTCAAGTTTGTGCCTAAATGTGCATTTGCATGTGTGTTCATGTATGTGCATGTGTGTGTGCATGTGAGCATGTGTGTACATGTGAGCATGAGTGTGTTTTTGTGTGCACATGTTTACACATATGTTGTTTGTGTGTGCATATTACTGCAAGTGCATGCCTACATATTTGTGCATGTATTTATGTGAGTATGTGTGTTTGTGTGTGTATGTTGTTTGATATACTTATGGGCATGTGTGCACATGCATGCACATACTTGTAAGTGTGTGTGTTTTTTGCATACATTTGTGTACATGTGTGCATGTTTATAC
Source organism: Vanilla planifolia (assembly GCA_023846275.1). Classification (NCBI taxonomy): domain Eukaryota; kingdom Viridiplantae; phylum Streptophyta; class Magnoliopsida; order Asparagales; family Orchidaceae; genus Vanilla; species Vanilla planifolia. The sequence continues at coordinate 228,465 of JAIUJO010000050.1, read as the reverse complement.
TTGTGTATGAGTCTGCTTGTGCCTATGTCTGTGCATATATCTATTTGCATGTATGTTGTGAGGGTGTGTGCATGTCTACTTGTGTTTGGTTGTACGTGTTCATGTCTGTGTGCATCAATGTGTGTGTTTTCTTATGGGTGCATGTATGTGCATGTGTGTCATTACATGTGTGTGTATGTGTGGCTATATTTTTTTTGCTATATACATGCCTGTTTGTGTGTCAATTTGTCTTTGCATGCGTATGAGCATGTGCATGGGTGTGCATGTGTGTAGGTTTATGTGTGTATACCTTTGCATATGTGTTTGTGTGCATATGTGTGTGTGGGACGTTGTGTGGATGCATATGTATATGTATGTGCATGCATGCATGCATATATTTGTATTTGTGTAACTGTGCACCATATGTGTGCCTTTGAGTGTGTGTGCTCTTATGGGTGCATGTATGTGCATGTGTGTCATTACATGTGTGTGTATGTGTGGCTATATTTTTTTTGCTATATACATGCCTGTTTGTGTGTCAATTTGTCTTTGCATGTGTATGAGCATGTGCATGGGTGTGCATGTGTGTAGGTTTATGTGTGTATACCTTTGCATATGTGTTTGTGTGCATATGTGTGTGTGGGACGTTGTGTGGATGCATATGTATATGTATGTGCATGCATGCATGCATATATTTGTATTTGTGTAACTGTGCACCATATGTGTGCCTTTGAGTGTGTGTGCTTGTGGGCATTCACTTGTGTTTTTGTTTGTGCATGTGTGTATTGGCATGCTTTTGTATGTGTGTGCATTTGTGTGTGTCTATGCTTTAGCATTTATACATGTCCTTATAGATGCTTGTGTGTGTTCAAGTGTGTGTGTGTGTTTTTGAGTTCTTAGGTGTGTGCATGTTTATGTTTGGTGCATGTTTATGTGTGTGAGTGTGTGTGCCTATTCATGTGTTTGCACTTGTGTGAGCATGGATATAATCATGCATATGTCCGTGTCCATGTGTAAGATTATTGGTAGTCACATGTCTAAATGTGTATGTGCTCGTGCATGTGTTAGTGTGCCTATCTATGTGTGTGTGTGAGGATGTGCATGTAAACATGTGTCAAAATATGTCTGTGTGCATGTGTGTGTGTATGTGCATGCATGCACATGTGTGCTTGTATGTGTACATATGTGTATGTGCATGTATGTATGTTCATGTGTGTATATGGATGTGCGTATCTATGTGTATGTGCATGTGTGTATATGTGTGCATGTGATAGTTGTGCGAGTGTGTGTGCATGCACATGCAAGTGTTTGTGTGCATGCATATGCATGCGTTTGTGTGCATGTGTGAAAAGCCATGTGTGAGTGTACCTTTGTGTGATCGTATACATATTTGTGTGTGTGCATATGGTGTGCATGTGTGTGGATATATGTGCATAAGAGTGCTTTTGTGTGCATGCATGTGTGTGTGTGTGTGCATGTGTCTGCATCTACATTTGCATGTTGGTGCATGTCTACTTGTGTGTATGAGTGTAATTGTGTGTTTGTGTGCATGTGTGTATGTGTTTGTATAGGCTAATGTGTGCAAATTATCTACAAGTGCATGTGCACTTGTGTGCATTTGTGTAGAAACTTATTTGTGTAATTGAATGCATACACATGTGCATCTATGTTCATGTGTGAGTGTGTGTGCATGTGTGCATGCTTGTAGGATTTGTGTCCATGTGTGCATCTATATTAGTACATGTGTGTGTATGTGCATGTGTGCATTTAGATGTGTCTGTTTGTGTGTTTGCATTCAACTATATGTGTGGTTTCAAGTGTACATGCGAGCATATATGTATGCATCTATATGTACCCGCTCGAGTGTTTGCATGTGTGTGCATGTGTTTGTGAGTTTGTGTGTATATGAGCATGCATGTGTGCATGTGCATGAATACATGTGTGTGCACATTTCTTTATGTGCTTGTAAAAGTATATGCATGTGTGTGTCAGAGTGTGTGTGCATCTGCATGTGTGATTGGTTGGCCATGTGCTTGTGTGGGCCAACCATGTGTATCAGCATATGCATGTATGAATGAGGATGTATGTCTGTATGTTCGTGCATGCAAGCATTTGCTTGTGTGTGTGTGCATGTGTGACCATATGCATGTGTGCATGTTTGTTTGTAAGTCTATGTGTAGGGGTTTGTATGCATGTGTGTGTGCTTCTGCTCTAACCTACATGTGCATGTCAATGTAAGGGTGTGCATGTGTGTGTGTGTGTAACTGTGTAAGAGTATTCTAGTGTGTGCTTGTGTGTGTTCAATTGTATGCATATGTTTGTGCATATGTATGCATTTGTGGGCATATTTACATGCATATCAACATGTGTGTGCAAGTGTTTGTGTGTGTGCTTTGTGTGTTTGAGCATGTGCACTTTTGTGTGTGTACATCAAGCATGTGTGTATATGTGTGAGTGCATGCTTGTGTGCATTCATGTGCATGCATTTATGTTCTTGCATGTTTGTGTCTATGTGTGTGAGTGTGTGTGTGTATGTATGCATGTGTGATTATGTTTGTGTGTATCTATGTGCATGTGTCTTTATACTTTTACATGCATGTGTGAGTGTGCATGTGTGTGCTTGTGTATATGTATGTGTGCATGTATGTGCGCATAGGTTTGTGAATAAGTGTGTATGTGCATGCACACGGGTGTGCTTGTGGGCATGCATGAGTGTGGATGTGTGTGTATATGTGAGCGCCTATTTGTAAGTGCTTGTGCATGCATGTGTGTGTTTGTGTGTCTATACATGTGTTAGTGCATGTGTATATGAGTGCGCATATTTGTATGTGTGTGCATGTGTGTCTGTGCATGCATTTCTATACATGTGCATGTATGTGGATTTATTTTGGTTGTTTTGTGCATTAGCAAGTGTGTGCATGTGTGTGAGTGTTCATGTGTGTGTGCATATGTGTTAGTGTGTATGTGGCTGTGTGTTTGCATGCATGCATGAGCCTGAGGATCTACATGCATATGTTTTGTTTGTGTGTGCATGGGTGTGTGTGTGTGCATTTACGATCGTTTGTGTGAGTATGTGTGGGTGTGTGTCATTGTATGTTCTTTCAAGTGTGCACATGCATTCAAGCATGTGCAAGTACATCCTTTCATGTGTATAGGCTTACAGGTGTGTGCGCACACGTGTGTGAGTATGGGTGGGTGTGTGTGTATCGGTGTGTGCATGTATATGTCTATGTTTTAATATGCATGTTTGTGGGTGTGTGCAAGTGTGTGTGCTATTTGAGTGTCTATCTATGTGTATGGGCATCTTCTGAGCATGTACATGCTCATGTGCATGTATATGTGTGCATGGATGTGTATGTATGTGTGGGTGTGCATGTGTGAATATGTGTCAATGTGTGTGTGCACATGCACATATGTGCATGTGTTTACGTGTGACTATAAGTGTGTTTGTGTGAGCATATGTTTACATATGCATGTGCATGTGTGTTTTTTTTGTGTGCATGCATATGTGTGTGTATGTGCATGCATACTTGTGTGTGTAGGTGTAGGTGTGTGTAGGTGTAGATATGTGCATGTGTGTGTGCCATTGTATCTATGTGTGTGCATGTGATAGTGCAAATTTGTGCAAGTTCATTTTTGTTTGTGTGTGCATGTGTGTGTGTTTGTGGGTATATGCATGTGTGTGTGTGTTTTTGTTCATGTGTGTCTATGTGCATGCATGTGAGAGTGTGTATGCAAGTCTGCATGATTGTGGTCAAGTGCATCCATGTATTTTCATACTATGTGCATGAATGAATGCATGTTTGCTTGAGAATGAGTGTGCATGTGTGTAGTTGCATGTCTATGCATGTGCATGTTTGTATGATTATGTGTGTTTGCATGCGTGAATGTGTGCTTTTTGGGTTTGCATGTGTGCATGTTCATAAGTGCATGTATGTTTTTATGTGCATGCATGCATTAGCATGGGTGCGTGTGTGTTCCTGTGCATGCAAGTGTGTGTGTGTGTGCATACAAGTATGCTTGTGCATGTGTGTGTACATAAATGTATATGTGCATGTGTAGCTATGTGTGCACAAATGTCCATATGTGTGTGCTCGTGCATGTGTGTGAGCATGTGCATGAAACAGTGCATATGTGTGTGCATTAATGTGTGTTGCTTATGTGTGTGTGTGTGTTATTGTGTGCATGTCTGTGAATGTGTGCATGCATCCATATGTGTGGGTGTTTTCCTTTTGTGTGTGTGTGTGGGTGTTTTCAAGCATGCATGTAGTATGTATGATCAAGTATGCATGTGCATGTATGTGTGTGTATATTTGTTTGTATGTGTGTTTGTGTGCATGCATGCATGTGCATGCTATGTGCATTATGTGTGTTGTGCATGAGCGTGTCTTCATGTATGCATGCTTACAAGAGTGGTTGTGCATCTATGTATGTGTGTGTGTGTGTGTGCATATGTGCATGCAAGTACATGTATGTGTATGCATGTGCATGTGTGTGCATGCATTTTTGTATATGTTTGTGCGAGCATGTGTGCATCTATAGATGTGTTTGGATGCATGCACATTTGTGCATGTGTTCATGCATGCATGTTAGTGTGTCTGTGTGTGTGTGCATGTGAGTGCTTGTGTGCCTATGCATATTTGTGTGTCCATATGTGTGTGCGTGTGTGTGCATGTAAGTGCATGTGTATATGTATGTGTTTGTGCATTCATGTGTGTGCATGTGCATATATGTTAGTATGTGTGGGCTCATGCATGTTTAAATGTGCATGTGCATATGTGTGCACATTTGTCTATATCTGTTGTTGCATTTTATGTGTGTCTGTGTATGTGTGTGTGTGCATATGTGTCTATGTGCATGTATGTGTGTGCATGTTTGTGTTTGTATATGCATGGTTGTGTGTGCATGCATACTTAGGCATGCATGTGTGCATGTGCATATATGAGTATGTGTGCTTATTTGTGTACAGGTGCTTGCATGAGTTCATTTGTGCATGCCAATCTATTCATGTGCATGTTTGTGTATTGTGTGTGTGTATGTGTGTGTGCGTGTGTGTGTGTGTGCATGTCCATGTGCTTGTGTGCTTGTGTGTGTGCATGCTTATGTGTGATTTTATACACCTGTGTGTATGTGTGTGTGATTGTCCATATGTGTGTGCATGTATGTATGTGCACGTTACTGAGTGTGTGCATGAGTCTATTCATGCACACATGTGTGTTTGTTCTTATGCATGTGTTTGTGTCAGTGTGTGTTGCTGGATTTGTGTGTGTGTGTGTATCTAGTTGTGCATGTGTATGTGTGTACGTGTGTGTGTCTACATGCAAGTGCATCTATGCATGCATGTGTACATGTATGCTTGTGCACATGTGTATGAGGGTGTGTGTGTGTGTGCTGGTATGGGTGTATATTTGTGGGAATAAGTGTGCGTGGGGGTGTGAGTGTGTGTGTATGTTCATGTGTGTAGGTGTTTGTGTGTGTGCACATGAGTGCATATATGAGTGTAGGGTGCATTCAATAGAGACGTGTGTGTATGTATATATGTGCGTGCATGTATATGATTGTGCATATATGTGTACATGTGTGTGTATATGTATGTGTGCTCGTTAATCTGCATCACATGTGGCTATGTGTGTTTTTGTATGTGTTTGTGAGTGCATGTGTTATGTGTTTTTGGATGTATATGTGCATCCATGCATGAGGGTTTGCATATGTGTGAATATGTGTGTGCATTTGTGTGGGTAATTTTATGTGCATTCACATGTTTGTGTGTGTTCAAGTGCATGTGTGAGTATGTGTAGGTTGGAGTGTGTGTATGTGTGTGTGTATATGTGTACTGGTTCATGTGTGAGGGTACATGTGCATGCTTATGTGTGCATGTGTATGTAAGCATTTGTTTGTGTGCAAGTGCATGTGCGAGTGTGTATGTGTCTGCATGCATTTGTGAATGTGTATGTGTGTGTCTATGCATGTGTGTATGTGTGCATGAATATTTATGTGCACATGTGGGGCTGAGTAGGCATGTGTGCATATGGGCATGTGTGCTCGTGTACTTATGTGTGTGGGCATGTGCGTGCATGTTTGTTTGTGTTCATTCATGTGGGTTGCATTGGTGCATGGTTTGTGCATGTGTAATCATGTGCATAAGATCATGTTTGGGCATGCATTTGTGTGTGCCTGTGTGTGCATGTGTGAGTGTGCATGCATGTGTGTGGGGTGTGTGTGTGTTAGTGTTGTCATGAGTGCATGTCTATGGGCATGGGTTTGCATGAGTATTTTCATGTGTATGCACATCTATGTGTGTGTGTGTGTGTACATCTTGTGTGCAAGCATGTGTATGAGTGTGAGTCATGTGTGCATGGGTCTATATGTATTTTAGCATTTATGTGTATACATGTGCATATTTTTGTGTTTTCAAGTCTACGTGCATTCGCATGTGCATATGTGTGTGTGTGTCTTCATGCGTTTGCATTTGTGTATGTGTTTGTGAATGTACGTGTGTGTGTCTTTGTTTGTTTGTACATGTGGGTACATGTTTATATCAGCATGCATGTGAGTGCATGCAGGCATACATGTATTTATACTTGTGAATGCATGTGCGTTTGTACATCTGGGCATGTGGGCATGCATGTGCATGTCTATGTATTTGTGCATGTGTGTGTGTGCTTGTATGTAGGTGCATGTGTGTTTTTTCAGCATGTGTATGTGTTTTATGTGTTCTGTGATCATGTGTGTGTGCATGTGCATGTGCATGTGTGTACATGTATGTGTGCATGTGCTTGCGTGTCTATGCATGTGTAGGTGTGTGTGCATGGATACATGTGCGTATGAGTGCACGCTTGTTTGCATATGTGTGTGCATTTAGTTTTATGATTGCTCCTAGATGTGCTTCTGCTTGTATACGTGCATGTTTGTGTTTATGCATGTGTGTGGTTATGTGTTTGCCTATGCATACACATGTGAGTGTGTGTGTGTGTGTTCATGTGCTAGTACGTGTGTGTACATGTATGTGTGCATGTGCGTGTATGTGTGGGTGCATGTGCATATGCATGTAGGTGTGTGTGCATGCTTGTTTGCATATGTGAGTGCCTTTGATCATGTGTTTGTTCCTATGTGTGTTTGTGCATGCATGCAAGCATGCATGTATGCATGAGTGTGTGTGCTTGAGTGCGTGTGCATGTGTGTTTGTGTAAATGCTTGCATGCATGTCTGTGTGTTTATGCATGTGTGTGTGTGTGTCTATGCATGCTGTATATGTGCGTGTTTGTGTGTGTGTGTGTGTGCATGTATGTGCATGGGAGGTGTATGTGCTTGATCTTGTGTATGTGCATGAGCATAGCATGTGTGAGTGTGTGTAAATTTACATGCATGTTTATGATTGTTTTTGTGTGTTTTCTTTTGGATGTGTGTGTGCATGCATAAGTTGTGTGTTTCTATATATGCACGTGTGTGCATGGGTCTATGTTCATGTGTTTGTGTGTTCCTTTGTAGTGTTTTCTTGTGTTCATGCATCCATGTGTGAGTGTCTACGTGTGTATGTTGATGTGTGCATACATGTGTGAATATGCTTGTGTGTTTGTGCATAAGTGTGTCTCTACATGTGTGCATATGTGCTTGTATGCTTGTGTATACATTTGTGTGTGTGTGTGTTCTTTTGCATATGTTTGTGTACTTGTACATGTGTAAGAGTGTTTGTGTGTGTCATGTTTATATGAGTGTCATGTTTGCATACATATGAATGTGTTTGTATGGTGTGCATATGAATGTGGGTTTATGTGTGTGCACGTGGATCCATGCATGTGTGTGCATGTGGGAGGGTGTGTGCATTAATGTGTGTATGTGTGCATGCAAGCACATATGGGTGTGGGTAAATGCATTTGTGCATTTGTATTTTCGTGTATTTGTGGATGTGTGTGTACTTAGAGTACATGTGTGTGTTCGTGAGTACATGTGCAAATGTGCATGTGTGTGTGTATCTATATTTACATGTTTTCTTGTGGATGGGCCTTTGGAAAAGTGTGCATTTCTATGTATGTGTGTGTATTTGTATGTCTGTATGAATTTTTGTGTGTGTAAGCATACATGTTTGTTTGTGTGTGTATGCATGTGCATATGCATATTTCTATATATGTGTGTGTGTGTCTGTGTGTGAATGGTCATGTGTACATGTGTGTGTGTGTCTATGTTTGCACATGTGCTTGTATGATTGTGCATGTATGTTTGTGACCATTTTTATGTGTTCACTTATAGGAGTGTGTGCTGTCAGCATATGTGTGTGTATATATGTGCATGTGTGTGTGTTAATGTCTACATGTGTGTGTCGATGTACACATACATCTATGCATGTATGTGTGTGTATGTGTGCATGTGGCATGTGTGATCATGTGTATGTGTATATGTTTGTGGGGTGTGTGTGTGCACAAACATATGTTTGTGTCCATGTGCATGCATGTTTCTGTTAGTGAGTGCATTTATGTATGCAAGTGTGTGTGTGCACACGCATGCATGTGTGTGTGCATTTGTGTGTGCGTGTTCATTTGTGTTTGTGTTTGTGTTTGTGCATGTATGCATGTGTGCGTGCATCTGTGTGTGGTTATGTGTGTGTGTTTATGTGTGTGGGATCATGCATGTGTGTGCATGGGCTTGAATGTGTGTGGGAGTGTGCGCATGTGTATGTATGTATGCATGTGTGTGGTAGTTAATGAGTGTGCTTTTTGTGTTTGCATGCATGCAAATTTGAGCACATAGGTTTGTGTGCTTTCATGAGTGTGTATGCATGTGCGAGTCCATGTGTGAGTATATGTGTGTGTGTATGTGTGTGGGTCAATGTGTGTGATAGTGCATATGTGGGTACACATATCTGTGTGCATTCGTTTGTGAGTATACGTCTCTACTTGCACAAGCGTGCATTCTTTTGCGTGATTGTGTATATTTGCATGTGTGTGCATGTGCATTTGTGTTTATGTGTATGCACTTTTGTGCATGAGAATGTGTTTGAGTGTGTACACGTGCATGTGCATATATGTTTGTGAGTTTTTGCATGTGTATGTGTGTGTGCATGCAAATGTGTGCATGTGCATGTGCATGCGTGTATGTGCATGGATGTGCACTTATGTGAATGCCTCTATTTTTTTATTATGTGTATGCTTATGTGTGTGCATATTTGTGTAAGTGCATACAGATGCATGTGCAACTGCATGTGTTTTTTTATGTGTGTATGTATGCATGCATGCATGCATGTGTGTGTGTGTGTGCAAGCATGCATGCATGTGTGCATGTTTGCAAGCTTGTATGTGTATGTATGCATGTGCATTCATATGCATGTTTGTGTGTGCATGTTTGTAGGCCTGTGCATGCTTGCATGCAAGTGTGTGTGCTTGTATGCACATATGCCTGTGTATTTGTGTATGCATCAGTGTTTTCTTGTGCATTGTGTGCACAGGCATATGTGTGGTCCTGTGTGTGTTGTTCATGTATGTGTATGCATGTGTGTCTATGCATGTTTGTCTATAGCTGTGTGAAAGTGCATGCGAATGTGTGTGCATATGCATTTTTTTGTGTTTGCATGTGCATGTGTGTATTTGGGCATGTATATATGTATGTGTTTGTGTGATTGTGTATTAGTGTGTATACATGTGTGTGCATGTGCTTGTGCATGTGTATGTATATGTGCATGCATGTTGGTGTGTGAGTTGTGTGCATTCATACATATAAATATATATAAATATATGTAAATATATATATATATATATATATATATATATATATATATATATATATGTGTGTGTGTGTGTGTGTGTGTGTGTGTGTGTGTGTGTTTGTGTGTACATATATGTGTAAGTGTGCACTTTTAAATCTGTTTATGCATACAAATGTGTGCTTGTGCACATGCATTTGTGTGTGTGCATTATGATCGGGTGTATGCATGTGAGTGTTCAATTATGTGTATGTGTGTGTTCTTGTGTGTCTCTGTTTGGACATCAACGTGTTTGTATGTGTACTATGCATGTGTGTGTGCACATGTGGGTGTGGGCATATATTCGTATGTGTAAGTGCATGTGCCTACATGTGTGTGCGTATCCACAGGTGTCGTTGCTTGTGTGTGCCTGTGCATGCATGTGTGTGCATTTGTGTATGTGTGCATTTGTATGTCAATCTGTGCATGTGTGTGCATGCATGCACATGTATTCTTGTGTGCATCCATGCATGTGTCCAAGTATGTGCATGTGTGTACATATTTGTATATGTGCTTATGTGTGTGAGCATATGGTTGTGTGCATGTGAGTGCATGCGAGTGCATGCATTCGTGCATGCCTTTGTGCGGGTCTATGCTTTTGTATGTGATTGCGTGTATGTGTGCATGAGGGTGCATGTGTGTAGGTATGTGTGTGTGTTGGTAAGTATGTATTTGTGTGTTTGAATACAAGTTTTTGTTATAATAACAATAATTGTAATAATTATTGATATTAATAATTAATTATATGTATAAATAGAATTGAGTTATAATTGATATAAAAATAAATGTTGATACATAAAATGATGGTTAGAGTAAAATTTATTAATTATTGTTGTATTATTAGCAACAATTCTTTTGTCTCTAATTACTAAACAATTATTCTTAATAAAAATTATTATTGATAATAAATATAATAATTAAGAAATAATTATATAAAAATAATAAAATTTTAAATACCAATAAATTATTAAATATTAGTATTTAGTATTTTAATAATTATTATACTATTAATTAAAATTAATAGTATTTTATTTACTTTATTATTAAATACAAAGAGGAAATGGAAAAGGAAAAAATAAAAATTATAAGAGTTAAAATGATAATTATTCACGATTAATGAAAATATACTAAAGAACTTTAATGGTAATTGATAAATATTATAATCATTAAAAAAATTGATATAATCATTCTTATTTAAAATTCTTTTTTAACAATAATTAATAATTTCAAAAAATTATGAGTAACTATTATTAAAAAATCTATAATTTTCTTCTCACAATAATGTTATCTTATAGAATTATTAATTCATTCTTCTTATTTTACTTTTATTTTTCTCTCTACAACTTTATTCATTCTTTCTCTATCTCTTTCTCTCTCTATCTACATCAATTATCCTTCACTTTCTCTCTTATTCCTATCCTTCACCTCTTATAAAACATTTGCTCCTCTCACTGTCACATTCTTAATGATAGTCTTTATCTTCTTTTTCTTATAACTCTCACTCTCTTTTAGTTCCATTTTTCACTTTCATATCTCTTCTCACTTTCTTGCTTCCATCACTTTCCTTTATTAACATATGCATGCTTCCACTTGGCTCTCTATCCTTTTTTGCTCTCTATATTTCATTCCTAGTCTATCATGCTAACTTTCTTGTCTCTCTTTGTCTATCTCTTTATCATTGTCTTATTAACCCTCTGCCCTCTCTAGTCTATCTCCTTTTTACTCTAACCCCTCTTTTTGTTTTCACTATATCATTCTCCTCTCTCTTGTTAATATATTGCACCTATGCCTTTCTCTTACTCTTTTTCTTTCTTGCTTTATGTCTTTTGTTGTCTCTCACTTTCTCATTATTCTCTCCTTCTCTTTGCCTCATTTCTCTCTCTTCTCTATACCTTCAATTTTCTTTATCTCTTTCCATCTTCTCTCTCTTTTGCAATCTCTATATTTCTTTCTCTTTATTTATGTCTTTTAGTTTGTCACTCTCTCACTGTCTTCATAACCCTCCTCTCTCTATCACCCATGTTATCTCTCATTTTATATCTCTTTTTATTTAAACTTCCAACTCTTTTCTCACCACCACTTTTCTTTCTTTCTCTCTTCACTCTTTAATTCATTCTCTTCACTTTTTTCTCTTTCTTTCTCTCTCTTCAAATTCTCTCCATTCTCTCTATATTCTTCTCTCTTTCTTATCTATTTCTCTAGCTTTATTTCTATAAATCTCACTTCCTTTATTCACTCATATTTCATCTTACTCTCTTTATCTATAATTTCTTTTTCTATCCCTCTCTCTTCTCCCTCAAATTTATTATGCAACCTATTTCTTTCATTCTTATATAATTATCAATATTTGTTATTTACTAAAATAATTGTTAATAGTCATCATGTTTCGATATAATATTGTTAATTATATTTATAACGAGATCTTTTTCCATATAAATTATTATTTCCCATAAAGTTATCTATTTCTCACCAACTTAACCTCTTAATCTCCCTCCCCTTTTCTCTCTCACTTTAGTATCTTTTTTCCTTCTCCACCTCCATCAATTCCCTTGATTATCTCCTTTTTCCCCACCTTTCTTCTTAATCTCTTAAAGCTCTTTCTCATTCTAATTCTCTCTTCCTTTCTTAGTCCTCTATCACCAAAATCATGCATTTTATATTTCATTTGCTTTTATTAAACTTCGTCTCTTCCACACTTCCTTCTTTCATGTTCCTTTAATTTCTCCCCATATATATCATTCTCCCACAAGGGTTTTGCCTTTTCTTTCTTTTTTATTTTTATATATTAATCCTTTTTAATCTATGTCCTTATCCATATATTTTTTTGTATTCTTTAACACTTTATTTACTTTCTCTCTCTTCTCTCTTGCACTTTATTCTCTCTCTTGTGTATCTATCTTTCTCATTATCTCTTTTTTCTCCATTTTCTTTTATCTTTATTTTCTATTTTCACCCAATCATTTTTCTCCTTTTATTTCTATCCCATTCATTCTCTCTCTTGTTTCTCACTTTTCTCAATTTCCTTACTCTCCTTATTCACACTCTTTCTTTCTTTATGTATGTCCCTTTCACTCAGTATTAGTTCATCCCTTTCTCAATTTATCCCACTGTATTTTTGTGACTCAATCTATGTGGACTCTATTTATTGCATTCATTATCATACTCTTTATTTTCTCCCTCTCTCTAATAGCTATCTTTTTTCTTGCTCCTCTCTCTCTTCTCTTCACCTTCTATATCATTCTATATCTTCTTTCACTCTTTTATACCTCTAACTTTGTTTATGTTCACATGTCTCCTTCAATCTCTATCTTAGCCTATTATGCTATATCTTACACATTGCCTCTCCTTATGTATTTATTTTCCTATTTATCTTCTTTTTCTCCTTATATTAATTTAATTTTTAATATTTGTCTTCCTTTCTCTTGATGACTTTTCACTCTCCTACACCTTGTTATCTTTTTCGTTGTTATCTCAACCACCGCTTTTCATTCATTCTTTCTTTATTTGCAATATCTTCCATTATTCTCTATTAGTTTATCCTCCCTTTTTTATTCTCTTTTATTTCATCTAATGCTCATTCCTACTATATATTTCTCTCCATACCTTTTTATATTTTTGTCTATCATTCTTCTATATCTCTCATAATTTTTATCAACACTTTATAAATCTATTCTTTCTTCCTCTTTTTTATTATATTTCTCCAACTGTCATGCTTGTCTATTTTTTCTTTTCTCCCCACTCTTTCTTCCCATAATCCTTTCTCTTATTTCTCTTATTTCTCTTATTTTCTCTTTGTTGCATCTCTCTCGCCCTATACCGCTTAATTTCTTATCTAACATGACCATCAACTTATCAAATCTCTCCTCTCTTTCTCGCTCAATAATTTTTTTGTTCTCACCTTTCGTGTTCCTTCACTTTCCTATACCTTCATTATCTCTATAAGTATTTTATTTCTAAATACTTTTTGCTTTATAATAATAATAATAATAATTAATTTTAAAGAAACTTTTATAATAATTTATAATATTTAATAATATTTTTATTCATTTTTTTTATATTATTTGCCTTTTTGTTCTATTTCATCTCTTTGTTTAGGTTCCCCTTATTCATGTACTTATTTTTGAAGCTTAACTTATTTATTTTGTTTTTTTATCTTATTTTATTAATTTTGTAGTTTTTTTATTATTATTCCTTCTTTTAGTTCATTTTAGTGTTTTAATTTTCTTTATTCTTCCTTATGCCAATCAACTTTTTAAAATTACTTTTATAGTTCTTATTTCTTAATCACATTATTCTTTAAAATAATATGTTGAAAAAAAAGTTGAAAAGAAACTTATTATTGGTTTTTTCAACAATACTTTTTAAAATTGAAACAAATTATAACTATTTAATAATTGTTGAGATTAATTTATAAAATATTATTCTCAATTCATAATTCTTAATAATAAGATAATAGTAAGATATTAAATTATTTCTTTTCTTCTTAATCTTTTATTTGTAGTGTATAAAAAATTGTATTAATTATTTTCTAATTGTTCTTATAATAAATTTGTTATATTCCATATTCAAATTTAATAATTGATAAAAATTATTATTTTTAATTTTTTTATTTCTATTCAGAATTAAATTTGATATTTGTAGGGCTAAAAAGTTTTATCACAAAAAGAGTGATTGTTATTATATCCTTAGACTTTATAAATTTTTCTTCTTAAAATACTTTTAAAACCATAGTAATAACAATAATAATAGTAAATATTGATATTAAAACCTATTAGTTATTTATGTAAGAATATTATAATCATAAATGACATAAAACAAATTACTTTTGGTCTCTTTCTCTCTCTCTCTTTTTGTCTCCCTTAATTTTTTTGTCTCCCATATATCTTATTTCTCCTTCTCTCCTTAAATAAGAATCGTCTCACTTTCTCATTATGACTCATCAAAAACTCTCACATCCTAATCTATTTCTATCTCCTAACAAGCTACATATCATTTGCTAATCTCTTTCACCTCTGTACAACCTTCTCTTCTTTATCATCTTTCTCATTTTCTCATATCTTTTTTTATTTCTCATTATCACCATCCCTTACTATTTTTCATGGAGTGCCTTTTCTTATCGACATTATATATTCTCTTTAACAATTTTTCTTAGGTCCTAAATGCTTTATTCTCTCTTTCATAATCTCCTTTTTTTATTTTTCTTTCTCCCATAATTCTCTCTCCCATCTCACTCATCACTTTCTCTCATTTGTTACTTTCCTTTGATACACCAAGCATGCTCTCACTTGCCATTATCTTTCTTTCTATTTATTTGTCTCCATCTCTACACATTATGACATCTTTGTCACTCTTTCTCTACATTTCCAACATTGTCCCATTATCCCTCTATCCTCTTTAACACTCTCTCTAGTACATCTCTTATTACTCTTACTCTTCTTTTTTCACTATTTTGTTATTCACTCTCTTATTTACCATCATAGTTATGTTAATGTATTCTAACACTACCTTATGTTGCTCTATCTCTTTCTTTTTCTCTTACTACCCTCATGTTCTATCGCCATTCTCTGGTCTCATTTACTTCTCCCTCTTATACATCCAAAAAATTCTTTTACTTCTCACCAACTTCTCTCTTCTATAATATAGCTCCTTTTCATTTATTTTTGTCTTTCAATTTGTTGTTCCCTTACTCTCCTTTCCTCACTTCTCTCTATGACACTTTCTTTCTCCTACTTTATCATTCTTTTTATTTTATCTTCTCTCTTCACTCTATAACTTGCTCTTCTCACTTTTTATCTCTTACTCTATCATCCTTCCATTATCAAATTTCACTTTATATTTTTCTCTTTTTTATCTATTTCTCTCTGCTTATCTCTATAAGTCTCATTTTTTTCTTTAACTTGATTTCTCTCTATATCTTTTTGTGTATCATTTATTTTTATCTCTTCATCTTGTCTTTTAAATTGATAATGAAGTAAAAATTAATATACAAAACTCAATAAAAGAAGGTGAATTATGGTCTTAAAAGAAATTTTTGAATGCATTTATTTCTTAAAAATAGTTTTATCTTTGTAGAAAACCTTAATTATATGTATATATTATTTTTAATACAATAAAGAAAAAGAAAGGTAAAAATTAAAACGAGGCACCATAATTTTTAGGTGGTTTATTTCAAATTAGAACTTATGTCTACGCATAATTAAGGTCAAGAAAAATACCATTAACAGAAGATTACAACTTGAGGTTTTCCATATGGTTCACCTCCAACCTATTAGCTTTTATTGGCTCAACTAAAACCTAGGGTTTTGTGAGCTCAATCTAACTTGGTTCTTTTACTAGATCAAACCAAACTTGGCCTTTCACAAATGTTTGGCCCAACACAAAAGAAAAAGAAAAAAGTATAGAAAATCTTTGATAGTTCAAAAGACAAATGAGAATTTAAAATATTAAATGTACAAGGCTTAGCAGAAAAGCTTTGATAGTTTGAGAAGAAGTTGTAATTATTACCAATAGAATTTATGTCAATAGAATTGGAGCAACACTTTATTTAGATCTCAAATATTGATTCATGTTCATTCGTTATTTCATTTACAATGATTAGGTATTTATTGAAAAATGTTTTGTCATAACTAATCAAAAGTAAGTGAAAAGTTGTTTCAAAAGTTGCTTCTAAACTACGTAAAAAGATCTTAAAATATTATTCCAAAATTACTACTTCAATTACATGATAGAATTCTATTTGTTTGTTAAATCAAGGAGATGACTGAATATGATTTGAGATTGATATGAAATGAGAGTGCCTTTAAAATCGATAAGTTAATATTTTATTAAGAAAAAAAACTTTTCAAAACTTTGTGTGCATGTGCTCTAGTCTTGAAACTTACTAAACACTCCAAAGTACTTTAAATACCATTAATTCACCATCTTTTAAGGTGCATGGGTTGTTTATTAGAAACTATACCTAATTCATACTAAACAAACCTATTAGAATAACATGCTAAATATTTAAGGGTTAACTCATCAAACACAAGGT
Source organism: Vanilla planifolia (assembly GCA_023846275.1). Taxonomy (NCBI): domain Eukaryota; kingdom Viridiplantae; phylum Streptophyta; class Magnoliopsida; order Asparagales; family Orchidaceae; genus Vanilla; species Vanilla planifolia. The sequence goes on along the minus strand of JAIUJO010000050.1, from coordinate 211,723 downwards.
GGCCTAATAGTCTCTCCCTTTTGATTACGTGTTCATGTGTGTGAGCATATGCAAGTGTGCATGCATGCATTTGTGAGTGTATGCATATACATAAGTGGTTGCATGCATATGCAAATGTGTCTGTGTGTAAATCTACACATGTGTCTTTGTACGCATTTGTGCTTGTGTTTGTGTATGTCTATACTTGCATATGTGTTTTGTTCTAGTTTGTATGAGTGTGTTTGTGTATGTGGGCATGTCTATACACATGGGTATATAAGTGTGTGTGTGTGTGCATCTTTATGTACATATTTATGCGAGTGTAGTTGTACATGTGAATGTGTGGGTGTGTGCATATTTTCCTTTTTACAAGTGTGTCTACATTTGCATGTGTGTATGTGTGTTTGTAAATACAGCTTAGTGTGTGTTCTATTGTGTGTATGTGTACGTATTTGTTTGTTTATTTGTGCATGTGTTGCTATCTTTGTGCATGTTTGTGAGTATGTACACATGTTGGTGTGTTTGAGTCTGTGTGTGTGCATATATGTGGTGTAGGTGTGTTAGTGATTGTGTATGTGTGTGTGTGTGTTTTGCATGTGAGCATTCTTATACATGTTTGTGACTCCTTATGCATGTGTGTGTGTGCATGTGGGTGTGCATGCATGTACTTGTGTGCATGCCTATGTTTGTGCTCTTATTCCTATGCTTGTGTGTGCTTACTTGTTCTATGTGTGTGCACGTGTGTGCATAGATACGCTTGTGTGCATGCATGCATGCCTATGCATGTGTGTGTTTGTGCACATGTGTGCACATGATTTATCCTTATGTGTGAGTGTCTGCTTGTGTCTGTGGGCATGCATATGTGTGTGCCCTCATGTCTATGGGTGTGTTCATGTCTATGGTTGTTCATGTCTTTGTCTGTATGTGTGCATGAGCATATGTGTACTTGTATGTGTCTGTGTCCATGTTTGTGTGTGTGTGTGCATAGGTGTATGTGTGTGTGTGTGTATACATGTGTGCATGTGTACATGTGTGCGCATGTTTATATGTGTATGTGTGTGTGCATGGGAGTGAGTGTACATAGGTGTGTGTTCACATGTGTGTATTTGTGCATGTGCATGCATGCATGTGCTCCTGTATGTGTCTCTGTGTGTGTGTTAGTGTGCATATGCGTGCAAGTGTGTACATATGAGCATGTCTATGTGTTTGTGTGAACATGTGTGTGCATTCTTCTGTGTGTGTGTGTGCATGTGTGAGTGCATCCACATGTGTGTATGTATGTGTGTGCATCAGTGTTTGTGGGTGCATGGGTCTATGTGTGCATGTGCGAGTGTGTCTGTGCTTTGTGTGTTTTTAGGTAAGCATTTAAGCATATTTGGATGTTTGCATGTGCACATATGTATGTGTGAATGTCAATGTAAATGTATGAGCATGCACATATGTGTGCATATATGTGCACATATGTGTGAGTGTGTGTGTGCATGAGGCTCTATGTGCATGTATTTGTGTGTGTGCTTGTGCATGCAAATTTGTGTTTGCTTTTATGAGTGTGCTTATTTGTGCATGTGTATGTACAATTGTTTGCATTTATGTGTATGATCTACATGTGTGTGTATGTGTGTGTGCGTATATGTGCACATGTATATATTCTTCTACATGTGTGTGTTGTGTGCTTGTGTGTGAATACATGCTTGTGCATTTGTGTGCAAGTGCTGCAGCTTGTGCATACATGGGTACATGCATGTGTGTTCACCTTTGTGTGCGAGGTTTTGCATTTGTTAATGATGGCGTGGATGTGTGTGTACATTTTTATGCATATGTGTGTGCGAGTGTGCATGTTTGTGATTGTGCTTGTGTGTTTCCTTATGTGTGCATGTGCATGTATTCATATGTGTGGGTGTGTGTGAGTACATGTGTGTGCATCGGTGTGCACGTATGCGTGTGCGTTTGCACATGCATGTGGGAACGCATGTGTATGTGCATGTTTGTGTCTATGTGTGTTCATGTGTGTATGCATCTATGTGTGTGCATGATAATCCATATAATGTGTATGGGCATGCACGTGTGTGTGTGTGTGTGTTTGCATGCATGTGTGTATGTGTTCTCGTGTGTATCTTTGTGTCTATGTGTGTACACGTGTGCATATGTATGTGCATGCACATGAGTTTGTGTATGTGTGTGTAATTTTTGTGCATATGAGTGTACACATGTGTGCGCATGTGTGCTTGTGTGAGTGTATTAAAGAGTGTGTGCACTTGTATGTGCATGCATATGTGTGCATGTGTGTGTTTGTGTGTGTATGTTGTGTGTGCATGTGTGTATGTGTTCGTGTGCATATTTGTGCTCATGTGTTGTTGTATATACATTATGTGTGCTTGTTTTGTGCATGTGTGTGTTTGTGTGTGAGTATACATCTATACATCTGTGTACGTGTTTGTGTGTACATGGGTGTGTGGCTGTGATGATGTGTGTGTGTGTGTACATCTATGTTTATATGTTTATGCCCACGTATGTTTCTTTTAACCTATGTGAGTCTATGCACATGTGTTTATGTATCTATGAGCATGTGCTTATGTGTATTTGTGTGTGTGTATGCATGCGCATGTGTCTATGAGTGCATATGTGTGCATCCTTGTGCATACATGTGTGTGTGTGCATGTGTTCATGCTTGCTTGTGTGTTTGTAAGCATTATTGTGTGTTCTTGTGCATGTGTTTGTGTGCGTGTTTGGGGTGCTTATGAGTTTGCAAGTGTGTGTGTGTGTGTGTGAGCGTGTATGCCTATGCGTGTTAATTTTGTGCTTGTGTGTTCTTGTTTGTTTGCCTTTATTCATGTATGTGTATGTATGTGTGCATGTGTCTATGCATGTGTCAGTACGTGTGTGTGTGTGTCATGTATGCATGTGCTTGCATGTGTTTTTATGCGTATGCATGTGCATGTACATGTGAGTATGTGTGTGTATGCAATTTTTCATGCACATGCCCATATGTGTCATGTCTTTGTGAGAGTGTGTATGTGTGTGTATATGTGCGTGTGAATAGATGTATGTGTGTTAGTGTGCTTGTCTACTTGTGTGTTATTGTGTGTGTCCATTTGCATGTGCATACAAGTGTGCATTCTTATGCTTCCATTTGTGTGTGTGAATGTGCTTGTGTGTGTGTGTGTGCATGGATATGTAAGTGTGTGTACATGTGCATGTGTGTATGTGTAAGTGCTAGTGCATGTGTGTGTGCATGTTCATGTTTGTGTGTGGGTGCATGTGCATTTATAAGTGTGTGTGTGTGTGCTTGCTCAACTATGGGTGATTGCAAGTGCTTGTGTTTGCATGCATGTGTGCATGTCTTGAAGCTTGTGTTTAAGTGTGTATTTGCATATGTGTGTCTATGTGGATATGTGTGTGGGTCGATATGTGAGTGCATGTGTGTGTGTCATTGTGTGCTGGTGTGTGTGCAATTGTGCTTCTATGCCTCAGTTCGCATACATATGTGTGCACATGATTATGTGTGGGTGGGTGTGTGTGTGCATGTGTTTGTATATATTTGTAATATGTTCATGTGTGTGTATGTGTTAGTGTGTGCTTGTTTGTATGTGTAGGTTTGTGCTCATGTGCTTGTACATGTGTGTATGCAAGCATGCTTGCATATGTGTCTTGTTGAGAGTGCATGTCAATGTACATATTTGGTGCACATGTCTACACATGTGTGTTTATGCATGTGTGCCTTTGCATGTGTTTGTGCATTTGTGTGATTCTGTGTGCATATGCATTTGTGGGTCTACATGTGTTTGGGTGTGTTTGTCCACATGTGTGTGCGTATGTGTGTGTATGTGCATGTGTGTGTGTTTGTGTTTCTATTTGTGCATGTGCATATGTGTGTGTATGTGCTTGTGTGCACTTGCATGCGCGTGCATGGGTGTGCATGTGCATCTGTTTTTGTGGGGGTATGTGCTTGCATGCATCTATTTTTGCATAGGAGTGTGTGTTCAATTGTGTGAATGCATAAGCATGCTTTTGTGTTGTATGCCTACATTTATGCATACATGTGCATGTATGTGTGCACGCTTTGCATGAGTATGTTGTGTGTGTGTGTGTGTGGGTTGGTGTTTGGGTGGGTGTGTGAGCTTGTTTGCATCTATTTCTTTGTCGATACATGCTTGTATGTGTGTGTATGTGTGTGTCTGTGCAAGCATTTGTATGTGTGTAGGTAGTGTGTGTGTGTGTGTGCACATGTATATGTATATGTGTGTGTATGTGTACATGTGAGTGTGTGTGTGTGTATATCTACATTTCTATATGCATGTGTGTGGTGTATGGAGGGCAAGTGTGAGTTTGCATGTGTGTGTTTATGTGTCTACATGTGTAGGTGCATGTGTATGTGCATGTGCATGCATGTGTGTGTGCACATGCATGTTTGTGTGTGTGTGTGTGTGCATTTGTGTGTGTACGATTGTGTGAGTGTGTGATTGTGTGCACATGTGAGTGTATTCGAGCATATGTTTGTGCTTGTGTGCATGCATGTGTGTGTGCGTGGGTACTTACTTGGGTGTGCATATGTGTCCATGTGCATGTAGGTGTACTAGTGTGTGAATCTTTCCTTGTGCATTTGATTGTGTGAATGGTCATGTGCATCTATGTATGTGTGAGTGCAGGTGTGCATGTGTATGCATGTGAATTCTCATGTAGATGCATTTATGTGTGTGTTTCTACACTTGTGTGCATGTGAGGTTGTTTGTGTGCAACATGTGTGTGCATGTGCATGTGCACATGGGTATGCACGTATGTGTGTGCATTTGTTAATGTGCATATGTGCATTCATATGTGTATGTGTGTGTGTGTGTGTCTCTAAGCATGCATGTGTGTATTTGTGTTTGCATGCTTGCATTCAAATGTGTGTGTGTGTGTTTGCATGCTTTCATGCATGCATTTGTGTGTGCAAACATGTGTTTGTCCATGTGTGTGTACCTATGTGTGTCTATGTGTGTATGTGATGTGTGTGTTTGCATATTTGTGTGTTCATATATGTTTGTAAGCATATTTATTTGTATGCATGTGTTTGTGTGCATGTGTGTGTGCTTGTGTGTTTGCATGAGTGAATGAATGTTTGCACATGTTAGTGTGTTCATGCTTTTGTGTGTCTGCATACTTGGGTGTGTGTGTGTGCATACTTGGGTGTGTATATGTGTGCATGTGTGTACATGTGCATGTGTGAGTGTGTGTGCCTTTGCTTTTGCATCTAAGAATTTGTGTAGGGGGTAGGGGTTTGTGCATGTGAAAGTACATGTGTGCATGGGCATGCATGTCTGTGCTCATGTAAATGCATTTTGTTTATGTGTTTGTGCACATGTATGCATGTGAGGGTGTGCATTTGTAAATGCATGCCTATGCATGTGGTAGGGTACACGTGTGTCCATGCATGATTACATGTGTGTGTTTGAGTATCGATGCATGTGTGTTTATTTGCCTAGGCCTGTGGATGTGTGCATGTGCATGTATGTTTGTGTTTGTGTTGCACATGTGTGTGCATGTGAAAATGAGTTTGTCTGTGCATGTTTTTGCTTGACTATGTGCTTATGTGTGCATGTGTGCATCTATAAGTGTAATAGTGCACATGCATGCATTTGTGCATATGACTGCATGTTTGTGTTTGTGGGTGCATTTTTTTTCTATGTGTGAGTGCATCCATGTGTCAATGTCTTCATGTGTGTGTGCATGTTTGTAGACATGATTTTGTGTGTTTGTGTGTATGTGCACGCTTATGTGTACGTGTGCGTGTGCATGAATATGTATGTATGTGTATGTGTGTGTTTATGGAGTTTCATATGCACCCATGTGTGTGTGTGTGAGTGTGCTTGTGCGTATGTGTTCGTGAGTATAGTTGTGTGATTGGGTATTTGTATGTATGCGACTGTGTGTGGCTGTGCATGAGTGAATGTGTGTATGTGTGTGCATGCGATCACAAATGTGTGTAGTTGCATGCTTGTATGTGTTCGTGTGTGCACACATGTGTGTGTAGGATTATATACATGTGAGTGTGTGTGAAACTTGTGTTTACATGTCTGTGTGCATGTGCATGTATGTTTATATGCATGTGTGTGGGTACATGTGTGTGCATGTGTTTGTGATAGTGCATATGCATGTGTGGGAGTACAGGTGCATGTGAGTGTTTGCATGTACATATCTAAATATGTATGTGCATGTGTGTGCATGTGTGTGTGTGTGTGTCTATGTGTGTGTGCATATGTGTGTGTATGTGAGTGTCAGTGCATATTTGTGCATGCATGTATGTGTGTGTGCTTGTGAGTGTGTGTGGACATGTAAGCATTAGAGCTTGCACTTGCACTTATGCAAGCATTCATGCCTATATGTGTGCATCTATGAGTGTGTGCACATGTGTGAGCATTTATAAATGTTTGCACCTTTGTTTATGTGTGTGCCCTAATGTGTGTAGGGTATTTTGTGTATGTTTGTTTGTGTGCAAGTGTGTGTACATTTGTGTATGTGTGCATTTCTATGTGCACGTGTCTACACACCTATGTGAGAGTGTGTGTGTGTGTGTGTGTGTATGTGTGCATATGTATGCTCTTATTTTTTTGTGTGTCTATGAGTTTGAATGTGGGTGTGCATGAGTGTGTGCATGCATGTTTATACATTTGTGTGCATGTGCATGTGTTTTTGTGTGTTTTCTTATGCATGTGTGCACATATTTATGCTTGTGTGTGTGCATTAACATATGTTTATATATACTTCTAAGTGTGCACATGTGAGTTTGTGTGCCTATGAGCATGTGGGTGCATGTTTGTCTGCATATGTTTGCATGTACTTATTTGTGTGTGAGTGTATAAATGCATAACTATAAATGTGTTTGATCCTACATTTGGTTGTGTGCATGTGTATATGTGCATGTGTCCATGTATGTGTACGCATGTGTGGCTGTGTGTGTCTTTGTGCTTGCATGTGTGCGGGCATGTGCTTGTGTATGTATGCAGCTAGGCATTTGTCTTGTGTGTGTTTATGGGCATGCATGTCTGTGGATTTTAGTGGTTACATAGGTGCATGTTCATGCATGGATGTGTGCATGTGTGTCGATATTTGTGTATGTGTGTGTGTGCATGCGTGTGCAAGTTTTGTGTGCATTTGTCAATATGTATAGGCATACATTTGTGTGAGCATCTACGTGTGCATAGGTATGTGTGCATGTTCTTTTGTGTAAGTGCATTTGTGTGTGTGTGCATAGGGGTGTGTATGTTTGTGTTTATGTGTATGTTTGAGCATGTGTGTGCATGTTCATCTACATGTGTATGTGAGTTTGTGTGGTTGTGTATGTGTGTATGTGTGGGTGTGTGTTGTTGTGTGTGTGCATGTGTGCATGCAGGTGTGTACATCTGTGTGTGTGTGCTTGCATGTGTATTTATGTATGTGTGTGTGAATATATGTATGTTTGGGTGGGTTTGTCTATTGGTTTTGTATACATGCTTGTGTACATTTGTCTGTGTATATGCATGCAAACTTGTGTATGTGTGTGTCAATGTTTGTGCCATTATTTGTGTGTGCTCTTGTGTGTGCATATGCATGTTTTTGCATGTTTGTATTCCTATGGGTATTTATATGTGTGTGTGCACAAGCATCTTAGTAGGTATGCATGCATATTTATGAGCACATGTGTGTTTATTTATGTGTATGTTTATGTGTGTGTTTATAAGTCTATAGACCTCTACACTTGTGGGTGTGTTCATGCATGTGTGAGTGCATGTATGTCAGCTCATGTATGTGTGTGACTAGATTAATCTATGTATTTGTGTGTATACTTGCATGTTGGTTTGTGTGTTTTCATGTTTATGCATGTGTGCATATGGATGTGCTTGCATGTGCATGTGTGTTTGCTTAAGAGAGTGCATGTGTGCATGGGTGTGCATATGAGTGTATGTGTTAGCAAATGTTTTTGTGCACCAAAATGCATGTGAGTGTGCACATTGGTACACATGTGCGTGTGAATATATGTGTCTGTGCATATGCATATGAGTGCATGTTTATGTGTCTATGCCCTTAAGTGTGTGCATCTTTGTGTGTCTATTTATAGGTGTTCATAATGTGGATTTTTGCATGCTTGTGTGTGTTCATATTATGAGTTTATGTGCATGCACCTATGTGGGTATGCATGAGAACTATGCAATGGTTTGGGCTGATGTGTGTACGTTTGTGTATGTGTGTATGTGCATGCATGTGTGTTTGTGTGTGTATGTGTGTTCACGTGTTTATGTTGGTGTGTGAATGCATGTGAGGGTGTGTGCACATGCATGTGCACATGTGTGCTTGTGTTCACATTTATGTGTGTGCATATATGTGCATGTGTTTGTATGTGTGTGTGAGTGTGCATGCATGCTTATGTTTGTGGGTGTGTATATGTGTGTGTGTGTCTATGAGGATTCATATCTTTATGTGTAACAGTACACATGCATGTTCTTGTGTGTGTGCATGTGTGTTTGTCTATGTTTGTGTGTGTGTGTGTGTGGATATGTGCTGACATGTGTGTGCTTGTGAGTGTATGTTTGTGTGTGTTCATATGCATGTACATGGTTGTTTGTATTTGTGTATTTGTGTGTTTGTGTGTGTGTGCATGTGAGTAAATGGTTGCACGTGTGATTGTATGTGTCTGTGCATGTACTCGTATGTGTGCATGTTTATGTGTGTGTAAGCACGTACGTGTTCTTGTTTATTTGTGTGTGCATGTGTGGTTTCATTTCTTTGTATGCATGTGTGTGTTTGTATGTGGGTATGAGTGTTTGTTGGTATGTTTGCACATATGTGTGTACCTATGTGTACATATATTTATGCATATAACAATGTGGATATGTATGCATGTGCACATGTGTGTGCATGTTGTTGTGCTTGCATGAGTGCATGCATGCTTTTGTATAAGTGTGTGTGCTTTAGTGTTTTTGGGTATGTGTCTGTGCGTTGAAGTTTGTATGTGCATGCTCATGTGTGTGCATGCCTGTGTGTGAGTGTATATATGTATCTGTGTGGTGTGCAAACGTGTGTGTGAGTGCATCTACTTGTGTGTGTGCATTAATGTGTTCAAGTGTATATTTGTGTATTTGCATGTGTTTGTAAGCTTATGCATGCGAGCATGTTTGCATGCTTATGCAAGTCTTTTCATGTACATATGTGTTTGTGCATGTGCATTTTTATGTAAGTATGTGTGTTTTTATGCATGTGCATGTGTATCTGTATGTGTGTGTTTAAGAATGTTTATGTGTATGATGGTACCTGTATGTGCATGTATGTGTGTACATTCATGTGCATGTGTGTGTTCACATGTTTTAACATATGTGCATGTGTATGTGCATGTTTCTGCATGTGTGAATGCATGCTTGTCTATGTTAGCATGCACATGTGTGTGATTGTGTATGCATATGTGTATGTGTGTCAACAATGGTCCATTTGCATTCGTTCTTGTGTGTGTTTGTGTGTGTGGATGTTCGTGCATGTGTGTTTGAGTTCATGTGTGTGTCTACATGTTAGTGTTTGTACATGCATTCATGTGTGGATTGTGTGTGAGTGTGCATATACGTGTTCTTTTGCATGCATATCCTTGCATGCATGCATATCCTTGCATGCATGCATGTGTGCATGGGTATGTGTGTGTGCATTTGTTAATGTGTGTTCATTAGTGCATTTCAGTGTCTATATGCAAAAGCACGTATAAGTGCATTCTTTTGTGCGAGTGTCTGTGTCTGGTTATATGTGTGTGTGCATGTAAGTGTGTGTCTATATGCACTTCTATGTGTGAGTGCATGTGTGAGTGTGTACACGTGTGTTTGCATGCATATTTGTGTGCATGCGTGTATGTATGCATGTGTGCCAGAGTGTATGTGTGCGTGAGTGTGGTTGCATGTGTATGTGCATAAGTATACTTGTGTATGCATGCATATGCATGTGTGTGTGCATGCACATGTATATGTGCATCTATGTTCAAATACGTGTGTCTTTATTTTTGCATGTGTATGCTAGTGCATGTGCATGTTTGTGTGAGCGCATGCACTAGTTTGTGCGATTGCATATGCATACACGTGTGTGTGCGTATGTGTGTTTGTGTGTATCTGTGTGCATGTGTGTTTGTGTGCATGTTCCTTTGTGTATGTGTGTGTGCATGTCTACGCTTGAGCTTCTGTGTGTGTTTGTTTTAGCATATATGTGGTAGTGTGCTTGTATACATGCATGTGTGGGAGTGTGTACATGTGCATCTATGTATTTGCTTACATGTGCATGTATGTGCATTTGTGCTTGTGTCTGTGTGTGTGTGCTTGTGTATAACATGTTTGTGCATGGTCATGTGTATCTATGTGTGTCTATGTATGTTTGTGCATAGGTGTGTGAGCATGCATATGAGTGCATCTTCATGTGCATGTGTCTATGTGAGTATACATGCACTTGTGCATTTTTGTGTGTGTTTTTTCTTTTGTAATGATGTGTCTATATGTGTGTGCATATGCTTTTATTGTACGTGTATGTGTGTGTGTGTGTAGATGTGTTCATGTGTGTGTCTGTGTGTATATGCATTTCTATGTGTGTGTGCTTGTGTTTGTGGGTGCACACAAGCATGCTCGTGTGTGTGCTTTCTTATGCATGTGTGTGTGCTTGCATGTATTTGTGTGTGGGCATATGTTTGCTTATGCATGAGTATTTGTATGCATGTGTATGTGTGGGTGTGTGCATGTGAGTGTGCGATTGTGTTGCATAGGATTGTGTGTCCATGTGTGGATGCGACTGTGAGTGTGAGTGTGAGTATGTGTGCGAGTGTGTGTGCAATGTGTGCTTGTGTGCACGTTTGTAGATGTGGGTGTGGGTTTGTGTACATGTGCACATGTCTGTTTGTATGTGTGTATGTGCATGTATGCTCCTTTGTGCATGTGTGTGTGTGCATGTGTCTGTTAGTGTGGATGCATATATGTGTTCACGTGTGCAGTAGGGTGTGTATGGCTGTGCACATGGATGTGTATATGTGTGTGTACATTTTCATCGTGCATGTGTGCATATGCGTATGCATTCACATGTGTGTATGTGGGTGCGTGTGTGCTTCTGTGTGTTGTTGTGTGAGTGTGTGTATACACCTATGTGCACATATGTCTATGTATGTACATGAGTGTATATTTACATGTGTATGTGTGTGTTCATATATTTGTTTGTGCATGCATGTGTGCATGCATGCATGCATGCATGCATGCTTTGTACATGTGTGTATGTGTTTGTGTGTGTATGCATGTGGGTGTGTACTAATATTTCTGTTATTGTGTGTGCACGTGTGTTTAAGTGTAGGTGACTATCAGCATGCTTGTGTGTATTTGTGTATGCACATTTGAGTGTTTGGTTATGTGTGTGATTGAGTGTGTGTGCATGTGAGTGTATTTGTTTGTACATGTGTAGGAACTATGCATGGATTTGTGGATGTGTTGTTGTGGTTATGTGTGTGTAGCAGTGCATGCGAACGGGTGCATGTACCTACATGTGTGTGCATGTGTGTTTGCTTGTATTTTTTTGTAATTATGTATACAATCTTGTGTGTACATATATACATATGTGTATTCACATTTGTGCATGCATGAGTGCTTGTTTGTGTGTGTACATATGTGATTTCATGTGTGTGTGCATATCTGTATGTGTATATATGCATGCTTGTATGTGTTTATATGTGTGTAGGTGGTTTTATGAGTCAATGTGGTTGTACTTGTCTTTGTGTGTGTGTGCATATGCATGCATGTATTTGCATCTGTTTGCATGTACATGTGTGTGAGTGTGTGCACGTCTTTGTATGCATCTTTATCAATGTGCATATGTTTGTATGTGTATATATGTGTGTGTCTATGTGTGTACATGCATGTGTGTGTGTGTGTGCATGTTTGTGTATATATGTGTTTACATGCATGTGCATGTTTTTGTGTATGAGTTTGTGTGTGCTTGTGCATATGCACATGTGTGAATATACATGTGCGTGCATACATGTGTATTTGCATGTAAGCATCCAAGAAAGTGTTTAAGGCTTTTTTCATGCATGTGCATACATTTGTGGAAGTGGGTGTGCATAGGTGGTTGTGTGTCTACGTGTGCATGTAGGTGTGTGTTCATGTGCCAATATGTCTGTATTTGTGTGTATGTGCACATGTGTGTGCATTTATGGGTGCACATAAGAGCACGTTCATTTGTGTGTGTGTGTGTGTGTGTGCTTGTGTACATGTTAATGCATGTGTTTGGAAGTGTGTGGGTGTGCTGCATGATTGTTGCAAGTGTGTGTGTGTGTATTTGAGTGTATGTGCATTTGTGCATATGAGTGTGTGTGTGATGGTGTCTACAAGTGTGTGTAAATATGCACACACACATGTGCATGTGTGTGTTTGTGTGTGTATGTGTGCAAGTATGTGTGTGTACATTTGTGAGAGTGTGTGTGGGCATGTGTGTTTGTGTGTGTGTGCATGTGTGTGCACTTATGTGCATGTGTGTGTTTGTGTATGAGCATTTGTGTGTGTGTTCTTCTATTTTTTCTTGTGCATGTGCTTGTGCCTTTGCATGTGTGTGAATGTGAGAGTGCATGCATTTTTGTGTGACTACAAATTTTTCTTGTGCATTAGTGTTTTTTCATGCACGTGTGTGCCTATGTGTGTGCATGCTACCATGTGTGTTTATTTTCATGTCTTAGTGTGCCTAGCCATATATTTGTGTGTTTGCATGTGTGTGTAGATGGTTGTGTGTAAATCTGTGCACATGTGCATTGTTGTACTTGTGTAATTGTGTGTGCATGAGTCTGTTTATGTGTGTGCATGCATACATTCATGAGTGTGTGCATGTCTTTCTGTGTACATTTGTGCATGCGTGTGTGCGCGTGTAGGCATTTGTGTGCATTTGCATGCATCTATGTTCACATATGTGTGTGTGTTTGTGTGTGATCATGTGTTTTTGTTTACTTTTGTGCATGTGCGTACATCTGTATGCATGTGTATGCATGCATGTTTATGTGTGTGTTCACATGCATATGAGTTTTTTTGTGTGTGTATGCATGTGTTGGAGTGTGTGGATGTGTGTGTTCTTGTAAGTGAGTGTTTATGTATCTACATGTGTGCTTGCATGTGTATGTGTGTGTGTATGTGTCTATGCATGTGCATATCTACATGTGTTTGTGCAACTGTGTGTGAACTTGTGCATTTTTTGCATGTGTTTGTGTTTGTCCATATTTATGTATGGGTGTGTACTGTGTCTACGTGTTAGTGCACAGGTGTGTGTATATACGTGTACTTGAATATGTGTACATGAATATGTGTGCATGCATATGTGTGTTTGTGTGCATGTTGCTGCACATGTGTTTGTTTGCATGTCTTTGTGTGCATGTAAATATATACATGTGTGTGGGTTTGTACATGCATTTGCACGTGTGTAATTGTGTATGCATGTGTGTTTGTGCATATGTGTATGTTCGTGTATGGGTTCATGTGTGTGTGTGTATGTTCGTCTGTGTTGGTTTGTGTCTATGTGCATGTGTGTGGGTTTTTGCATGCATTTCTGCATGTATAATTATGTATGAATGTGTGTGGGCATGTGTGTGTGTTTTCATGTATGGGTGTGTTTGTGTGTGCATATTCATCTCTGTTGGTGTGTGTCTATGTGCATGTGTGTGCAAGTGTATGTACCTCTATGAGCATGTGCTTAGATGTGTGCATGCAAGTGTGTGTGCATATGTGTGTGTGTGTGTGTTTGTTCATGTGTGTGTATGTGAGTTTATATATGTGTATGTGTGTGTGCATGCTCTCATGTGTGTATGAGTGTGGGTCCATGCACATGTGTGTGTGTGTGTTTGTGAGCATGTGTGTGCATGCATTGTGTTTGTCAATTGGTGTACATGCATGTGCAAATTTATTTGTGTGTGCATGTTTATGTATGCATATGTGTACATGTCTATCTTTGTGTTAATGCTTGTATGCATGTAGGAATGCATGGTGCATGTGCATGTGTGTGCATATATGTGTGCTTGCCTATGAGCTTATGTGTGTGCTTGTGACTATGTGTCTATGTGTATATGCATTTTCTTGTGCATGCATGTGCATTTGCATGTGTTTGCATGCACATATGAATTTGTGGGTGCATGTGTATGTGTGCACGTACATGCATATTTGTTTATGTGTGTGTGTGTGCATGTGTTTATGCATTCATGTGTGTGTTCCACACGAGTGTGCAAGAATGCAAGTGCAAGTGCATTTATGTGTAGGTGGGTGTGTATGTGTGTGCATGTTCAAACACATGTCTATGTGCACTCATGCAGATGTGTGTATGTTTGCATGCATATGTGTGTGCATGTGTTTTTTTATATGTGTGCATGTCCATGTATGTGAGTATATGCATGTGTGTGTGTATGTGTGCAAATGAGTGAGTGTGTGTCTGTGTGCATGCTTATGTAGGTACATTTGTGTCTATAGTTGTGTGCATGTGTGTTTGTTCATGTGCATGTGTGTGTGTTTGTGCGTGTGCTAGATTTTGTGTGTTCATGTACATGTGAGTGTGTGTGGGTGTGTTTACATGTGCAAGTACATTTGCATGTTGTTTGTCTATGCATATGTGTTTTTTGTGTGTTTCGTGTGTGTATGTTTATTTACATATATGTGTGCATGTGGTTGTGTGTCTGCGCACATGTGTGTGTACATGCTCATGTGTGCAGTTGTGTGTACATGTGTGTGTGTGTGTGTGTGTGTGTGGTTGTGGATATGCATAGGTGCATGCATGCGTGTGATTGTGCATGCATTCATGTGTGTGATTGTGCATGCATTCATGTGTGTGTGTGTGCACGATTTAATGGTTTTTGTGTTCATAGAGGGGAGGGTGAGTTTGTGTATGCCTATGTGTATGTATGTGTGTCTGTTCATCTATGTGCATGTGGGCGTATGAGTTTTGGCATTTGTGCATGATTGTGTGTGAGCATGAATTCTTGTGTTTAGGTGTTTTGTGTGTTGTGCATGCATTCATGTTCATATGGGTGAATGTGCATGTCTACATGCTTGCATTTGCATTTTTTTGCATAAACTTGTGTATGCATATATGTATGTTTGCATATGCATGTGTGTGTATTCATATTAAAGTGTGTGAGTGAGAGTGTTCATGCTTATGCATGTGCATGTGTGTGTGCATATGACTATGTGTTTTGTTTTGTGAGTGCATTTGCATGTGTTTGGGTGTGTGTGCAAATGTTATTTTGTACATGTGTGTGCTTATCTGAGTGTGTGTTAGTGTATGTGTATATGCATATGCATATGCACATATGCATACGTATGTGTGTGTGTAAGTGTGTGTGAGTACATGAACATTTATGAGTATATATGCATTTGTATGTGTATGCATGTGCATTAGTGTGCATGCATGTGTGTGTGTATGCATATGCAATCATATTTTTTTGGATGTGCCTTTGGGCATGTGTACATGCATGTGTGTACACATATGTCTTTGTGTGTGTGTGTGTGAGTATGTGTGTGCATTTGTGTGCTTGCATGCATTCATATGTGTGTATGTTTGTGTGTGCATGTGCCTGTGCATGTGTATTTGTGTGTGTGGTCATGTGTGTGTCTATGTGTGTGTATGTGCATGTATTTGTGAGAGCATGTTTGTGTGAGAGCATGTGAGTGTGTGTACATGCCTGTGTATGCATGGGTGTTCATGTGTGTATATGCATTTGTTTGTGTCTTTGTTTTTATGTGTGTGCAAATGTAATTATGTGCATGCGCAGATGTATTTATATTCATATTAGTGTGCATATGGGTACATGTGTGCATACTATTGTGTGTTCATTTATGTTCATATCTATGTGCACATATGTGTGTATGCTTGTGCATGCATCTGGTTCCTGTGTGTGATTTTTGTGCATGTATGTGTTGACTTGTGCATTCGAGTGGATGGCTACTTGCATGTGTACATAGGTACATTTGTGTATGTGCATCTACATATGCATGTGTGCATTTGTGTTTATGCCTTTTGGTGTGTTTGTGTTCATGTGTGTGTGTGTGTGCATGAATGTTTATGTTTGTTTGCTTGCAAGCATATATTTAGGTGCATGTCTATGCATTTGTTCACATCCATGCATGTGTTTGTGTGTGCATGAGCATGTGACTATGTATGTGCATGCATGGTCATGTGTGTGAACAAGTGTGAATGTCAGTGTTTGCATGTGTAGGTGTGTGATTGTGATTGCATGTGTGTATGTCTGTGTGAGAGTACAAGCCTATGTGTGTGTATTTTTATATGTGCATGTGTGTGTGTGCTTGTACATAAGTGCATGCGCATGCATACGTGAGTCTGCATGCCTGTGTGCATATGTGCGTGTGTTTATGTTTGTGTTATCATGTGAATTCTTGTGTATATGTGCTCATAAGTGTCTGTGTGTGTATCTGGGTATTCATGTGTGTGTGTGTGTTCTTGTGTTCATATGCCTTTGTTCATGAGTGTGCTTGTACGCATGTGACTGTTTGTCCATGGTGGTGCACGTGCATGTGTTTTGTGCGTGCGTGTGTGTGTATGTGCATATGTGATTGTGTGTGTCTGTGCATCTATGTGCATGTGCATGAACATGTGTGCATGTTTTATGTGTGTGTGTGGGCCTATGTGTGAGTGTTTGTGCATGTGTGGGTGTGTGTGAGCATTTTGTGAATGTGTGTGTGTGTGTATGTGAGCAACTGTGTTTAAATGGATGTGTGTGTACGTGTGTTCATATTGGCAAGTGTGTGTGTGGATTAACGTGTGTGTGATTGCATGTGTGAGTGCATGCATGCATGTGTATTTGTGTGCATCCTTATATGTGCTTGTGCGTGTCTGTAAGTGTGCAAGTTTTTTCCTATAAGAATCTCTACCTAGGCTTAAGCATACATGTGCCTATGTTTATGAGTGTGTATGTGCATTTATGTGTTCCTACGATTGCATGTGTGTAGTTGTGCTTATGTACATGTGTGTGTGTGTGTGCACATGTGCATATACTTGTCTATGTGTATGCTTTTGCATATGTATAGGAGTTTGTACGACACATGTGTGTGCTTGAGTATGTTTGTATGTGTCTGTATGCATTTATATTTGAGCATTTGTGTGGAAATGAATGTGCGCTACTATTTGTGCATGAGTGTACTTGTACGTGTGTGTGTGTGTGCATGTTGCATGTGTATGTGTGCTTGTTCATTTACATGTGCATGCACATGTGACTGTGAGTGTATATGTCTGTGTTTGTGAGTGTGTTTATGCATGGGTGTGTACATGTGTGAATGTATTTATTTGTGTGTATGTTTGTGAGTGTAACCATGTTTAAGCACTAGCATGCATGTGTGTATGGCGAGTTGTTGTGTGTCTGTGCATGTGTCTATGTATGTATGCCATTATGTGTAGGTGTATATGTGTGTGCTTGAGTGCATAGGCCGATATATGTGCGTGTGTGTGTGAGTGAGTGTTTTTGTGTGTGTACATTTGTGGGTGTATATGAGTGTATATATGTGTGTATGTATTTGTGTGTGAGTGAATGTGAGCATGTGAGCGAGAGCATTTGTGTGTGCATGTGAGCATGTTTGTGTATGCGCATGTGCATGTGTGTGAATGTGTGTATGTTCTATGCATGTGTGTTCCTATATGTGTATGTGTGTGGGTGTGGGTATGGGTGTAGGTGTGTGTATGTAAGTTCCTACATATGTGCACTTGTGTTCATGTCTGCTTGTTTGTGTGTATGTGTTGATGCATGTGTATATGTGTGTTCTCAATCATGTATTTGTATAGGTAAGTGTGTTGTTGTGCACATGCATGTGTGTATGTGTGTGTGTGTGTGTGTTTGTGTCTACATGCCTATGAATGTTTGTGTGTTTGGGCTTGTGTGTGTGCATGCTTGTGTGTACGGGGTGTGTGTATGCATGTATGCCTATGCAAGTGTGTGTTTTTATATCCATTTGTGCACATGTGTGCATGTGTGTGTTGTTGTGTGATGGAATTTATGCATGTGTATGTGTGTGTATGTGTGTAAAAGTGTTCACATGTGTGTGTGAATACAAGTGTGTGTGTGCTTGCTGACATGTCCATGTGTGTGATTATGCATATGTGTCTACATGTACAGACACAGACATGTGTGTGTGTGTGTGCATGCAAGTGTGCATGTTAGTGTGAGCATGTGTGTGCATGCATTTGCATGCATCTATGTGCTTGTGTGTGCCTCTGTGTATTCCTATCAATGCATGCATATGTGTGAGCATGTGTGTGTGTGCTAATACATGTGTGTGTATGTGTGTGCATATGTGTGTAAATGTTTGCTTTTGTGCATCTATGCATGCACACAAATGTGTTTGTAGGTGTGTGTGGGTGTTCATGTGTACAAATGAGTACATGTTTATGTTTGCATTTGATCTTTTATGATTTCGTGGGCCTGTGTGTGTCTACTTATGCATATTCTTATGTGTGTGCATGTGTGTGTGTCGATGCATTTGTGTATTTATAAATATGTGTTTGTGTGTGTGTGCACGTGTGTTTGAGCATATGTGTATGTTTTCTTGCATGTGTGTCAATGTGCACATGTTTTTTTGTTTATGTGTGTGTGTGCATGTTCTAAGTGTGTGTGTGTGAGTGTGTGGGTATGTGTGGGTGCATGTTTTTTGTGTGCAAGGGTGTGTGCGTGTGTGTGCGTGGATGTGTGGATGTGTGTACTAGTTTGTGTGCATGTTTTTTTGCATGTGTGTGCATGCATGTGCACATTTCTATGCTTGTGTCTATGTGTGGTGCATGCATGTGTATATCCATGTGTGTGTGTGTGTGTGCATTTGTGTTTGTCTCTGTGCATATGTGTTTGTGTGCATTTGCATGTGCATTTGTCTATATGTGTGTATATGAGTGCAACTTATTATGTACATGCATATGCATGTGTGTGTTTGTGCATGCATGTGTGTATGTGTGTGTGTAGCTCTTGTGCATGTGTGAATGCATGTATATGGGTGCATCTGTGTGTGTTCATGTGTATGGACATTTGCATGCATATGTATGTGAGTGTGTATGTATATTTGTGTTCCTATGAGCATGTATGAGTGTGTAAGTGTGCATGTGCATGTTTATGAGTGCTTGTGCAAGTGCATGTATGTGTGTATGCTTACATTCCTTTTTCTACACATATGTGTGTGTGAATGTGTGCATGCATATGTGCTTGTGTGCATGTGTGTCCAATTGTGTATGGACATGTGTTTGTGTGTCTAGCTTTGCAGACATGTGTGTGTCCATGTGTGCATGCTGTTTCTTGCATACATGTGTATGTGTGTGCATTTCTTGAGTTTGTGAGCATGTGTGCAAATTTCTTTGTTTTTATTTGTGATTGCACATGTGTACCTATCATCATGTGTGTCTACATGTGTGTGTGTGTGTGTGTGTGCATGTGCATGTTTATGCTTGTATGTGTATGAGCATGTTTGTGTGTGTACATGTGGTTTCTTTTTACATGCCTGCATGTGTGTGCGTGTCTATGCTTTTGTGCATGGGTGTGCTTGTGATTACACATGTTTGCTTTTTTGTGTGTATGTGCCTGTGTACATGTCTCTATGCATGCGAGTGTGTGCATTTGTACCCACGTGTGTGTGCGCATACATGCATGTATATATTTTATCTAGGTTCTCATGTCTATTTATATATGTGTGAATGTGCATCTATGTTTATGCATGTGTGTCTATGTGTGTGTGCATGTGTGTGTATGTGTATGTGTGTGTGTGTGTTTGCATGTGTGTGCACATATGTGCATGTGAGTGTAAGAGTACATGCATGTGTGTGTGCATGTGTTTGCATGCATGTCATGTGTGCCTATGTGTGTGTGACTGCTTGTGCATGTGTGTCGTATGTGGTTGTGTGCAAGTATGAGTCTATGTAGACATGTTTGTGATTGTGTAAGTGCATATTTGTGTACATGTTTTATGTGTGTACAAGCATGCGAGTGTGTGTGTGCATGTGCACTTGTCTCTGTTTGTCTGTGAGTGCATTAGTATGTTAGTTGCATGTGTTTGTGTGCATACAAGCATATACATTTATGCATATGTGCATTTTTTACATAATAATGTCTGTGGGTGCATGTGCCTATGAATGAGTGTGTATGAGTGATTGTGTGTGTATGTGTATGTGCATATGTGTGCATGTGCATGTGCCTTTGTGTGTGTGCATGTGCGTGCACATGATGTGTGTGCATTTGTGTATTGTGCATATGTATGTGTGTGTGCATGTGCGTGCACATGATGTGTGTGCATTTGTGTATTGTGCATATGTATGTGTGTGTGCATGAATGTGCTTGAGCATGTCTGTACTTGTACTTGTGTGTGTGCGAATGTCCATGCATTTGCATTTAGATGTGTGTGTGTGTGTGTGTGCATATTTGTGCTCATGTGTGTGTAGCTTTTTGTGTGCATGTGTGTGCTTATGCACATGCATATGAGTGCTTGTGTGTGGATGAGTGAACATACATGTGTGAATGTAGGCATGCATGAGTGTGCAAGTTTGTGTGGTCATACATTCATGGTTTTTGATGTATTTATACATGTGTGAGTGTTTCCATGCATATGCATGTATCTATGTGTGCTTGAGCATGTGTAGAAATGTGCATGTGTGTGTACATGTGCATGTCTGTATGTGTACCTACATACGAGTGTGTGCACATGTGAGTAGGTGTATGTGAGTATGCAAGTGTGTACATATGCACGTGTGTGCGTGTGTGTGTGCATATGTGTGTGTTATGCATGCATATGTGAGCATGTGTTCATGTGCATGTGTGTGCATGCACATATGCATGTGTGTATGCTTATCTTCATTTGCGTGTGTCCATATGAATTTTGTTTTTGGGTGTATGTGTTGTTAGTACCTATGTGTATGTTTGTGTTTGTGTTAGTGCATTTGCATGTGTAGTTGTATTCTTACGTGTTTGTACATGTGCTTATGTTTACATGCATTAACTTTTGTTTTTTCATGTCTATGTGTGTGTGTATATGCATGTATGTAGGTTCATGTGTGTGTGCACATGCATGCATCTATGTGTAGGTGTGCATGTTTGGAGGGGTGCTTCTTAGAACTAATATGAGTGTGTACACATGCACATGCACATACATGTGTGCGTGCCTGTGCGTGTGTACATGTGTGCATGCATGTTTCAGTGTGTGTGCATATGTGAATTTGCATGTTTGTGTGTACATGTGTATGGGACTATAAGTGCATGTGTGTGTGCTTCTGTGCAATTGCATGTGAGTGATTGTGCATGTACCTATGCATATGTGTGTGCGTGTGTGCTTGTGTTTTCATGCATGTGCATGTGTCAGTGTCTTGGTGTGCATGCATACACATGTGAATGTGTGTGTGTTCGTGTGTGCATTTGGAGGGGTGCCTATCTGCTTTTGTATACGTGTGTTTGTGTACATGAATCTTTGTGTGTGTAAATATCTATTTGTGCTTGTGTGTGTGTGCAAGTGTAGTCTTGGGTATGCGTTTGCATGCTTGTGTATGTGTGTGCATTGGCATGTCTATACTTGTGTGTGTAAGGATGTGTGTGCTTGTATGGGTGTGTGCTTTTGTCCATGCATACATGCTTGTGTGTGTGCACGTGCTTGCATGGTTGTGTGTTTTTTATGTGTGATTTTGCATGTGTATATATTTTGTGTGCATGTGTGTGTGTACATATCCTTATTTTTGTGCATGTGTGTGCCTATGAGTGTGTATGCATGTGAGTGTATGTTTGTGTGGGTGTGCAACCATTTCTATCTGTGAGCTCATGTGTGTGGGTGCATGTGTTTGTGCATGTGTGTGAGTGAGCATACTTTTGTGTTTGTGCATGTGAATTAATGGGTGCGTGTGTGCATGAATGTATGTGTGTTTTTGGTTGCATGTGTGGTTCAATGTGTGTGCTAATGTGTTTGTATGGCTGTGCACATGTATGTTTGTATGTGTGTGTGTGTATGCATGTGAGTGAATTTATATGTCTGTGTTTATGTGCATGTGTGTGTGTGTTTATGTGTGCATGTGCATATGGGTGTGTAAGTGTGGGTGTGTGTGTGCTCATACGTGTGTGTGTGTGCATGTACATGTTTATGTGTTTGCATTTGTGTGTATGCATGTGCATATATCTGTGTGTTTTGTCATGTGCATCTATTTTTGTGTTCATGTGTGTGTGTGTGTACATATGTGTGTGCATACATGTATGGGTGTGCGCATGTGTGTGCTCATGCACATACATGCAAGCGTGTTTATGGATGCATGCTTGTGTGTATCTCTTCATATGTGTATGTTTGTGTTGTTATATAAGGACATTGTGCGTTTGCGAATATTTGTAAGTATGTGTGTTTTTTTATGTATACATTTGTGTGTGCATGTGCTTTTGTGTGTGCATGTGCATGTGCACATGTGTGTGTGAGTGTTTATATATGCATGTGAGTGTGCATGCATATGCATGTGTTTGTGATGTAAGTGTTTGTGCATATTCATGTTTTATTGTGTGTGTGCTTCTGTGTGTATTTGTACACTAGTTTGTGAGTGTAAGGGTGTGTGTGTGTGTGTGGATGTGAGTGTGTGTGTGCATGTGTGTGTGTGTATCAATGTTTGTGTGTGAATGTGTGTGTTTGAATGTGTGAATGTGAGTTTGTATGTGTGTGTGCATGCACTTGTGCATGCATGGTTGTGTCTTTTTCTGAGCATTGATGTGCTTGTTCTAATGTGCAAGTGTGTGTTTGTGCATGTTTGAATGTGTCTCTACATGCATGTTTTAGTGTGTCTACATAGGTGTGTATTTGTGTGTTTGTGTGTGTGAGTGCAAGCATCTACTTATGTGCGTATATGTACAATTGTGTGTGTGTATATGTTCATGTGTGGTTGTGTGTGTGTGTGTGCATGTTTGTTTGTTTATTCTTATATGTCAATATGATGGGTGTGCATATGGGAGTATATGCATATGTGTGATCCAATGTGTGTGTATAAGTTTGTGTGGGTGTGTGAGAGTGTGCATGTGTGTATATGCATGCGTTGGTGTACATGTGTGAATGTTTCTTTGTGTGAGTGCATATGTTCATTGTGTTTAAGTGTGTGTTTGCATGTGTGTTTAGTTGTGCATGTGTGTGCGTGCATCTATCTATAAGCATTTGTGTGAGTTTGTGTGTGTGTGCTTGTGTGTGAGTGTGTGGGTGTGTGTACATGTGCATGCAATTTTGTGTGTGTTATTGTTGGGTGTGTTTGTGTGTTCATGTGTGTGCATGAGCATGGGCACATGTGTGTACCTTTTCATATATCCATGTATGCATATGTATGTGTGTGCACATTAGTGTTCATGTGTCTTTATATGTGTGTATATGTATTTTTGTGTGCATGTGTGTGTGCATGTTAGTGTGTGTATGTGCATGTTTGTGTATGCATGTGTGTATGAGAGAGTTTTCTACATGTTCTTATAGATGTGTGTGCAAGTGTGTGTGTGTGTGTGCTTTTGAGTGTGCATACTTTTATGTGTGCATGTGCATATGTTTGCACATGCCTATGCTTATATGTGTGTGTATGTTTGTGTGCATTCTTGTGTGCTTATGTGTGTGAACATGCACTTGCATGTTTGCATGCATGTGTTGGTGCATGTGCATGTGTGTATGTCCATTCATTCTTGTCTGTATGTCCATTCATACTTGTGTGTTTGTGCACATGTGCATTTGTATATGAAAGCATGTGCAAGCACATGTGCATGCATTTGTGTGCAAGTCTGAGTGCATGTGCATATATGTATGTATGTACATGTGTGCATGCTTTTGCATATTTATGTGTATGTGTAAGTGTGTGTGTGTGTGTGTGTCTGTATATGCTTGTGTGCATTAGTGTGCATGTATGTGTGTGTGTGTGTGATGGTATGTATGTGCATGTGTGTGTTAGCCTATTCGTGTGCTTGTGTGTGTATCTGTGTAACTACTTGTATTTGTGTACGCATGTTCATCCATATGCATGGTCTTGTTTGTGCGTGGATGTGCACGTGTGTGTATTGTGTGCATGCATGCATGTTTGAATGTGCTTGTATCTATGTCTATGTGTGTGCATATGTGTACATGTGTATATGCATGTGTGTGCTTATGCGTGTCTTTGCATGCGCTATACTTGCATTTTTGTTTATGTGTTTCTATCTTAATGGGTTTTTGTGGTGTGTTTGCAAGTATATATGTATTTGTGTGCTTTCTTGTTTGTGTATGCAAGTGCATGTGTGCATGTCATCTTATGTGTGCATGTGTGAGCTTTTGAATGCATACATATGTGTGGTTGTATGTTTGTGTCTACATGTGTGTGTGTTGGTGGTGCATGTGTATGTGTGTAAGTGTGCATGTTCAAGTGTGTGTATGTATGTGCATATGTGTCTGTCTATGTATGTGTTTGTGTATGCATATATGTGGGTGTGTTTGTGTGGACATCATTTCATGTATATGTGTGAGCATGTTTGTGTGTGTGTATGTGGGTGCTTGTGTGCATTCTTACATGCATGTGTGTCCATTTTAGCATATGTGTGTTAGTGTGTGTGTGTGTATATGTATTGTTATGGACTTAGTGTGTGCACCTATTTGTGTTGGATGTGTGAGTTCTTACATGTGTGCATGCTTGAGTGTGCTTGCGTGTTTGCATGCGAATATGCATTTGCATGTGTGTGTGTGTGCATTTGTGTATTTTCTATTGTGTGTGTCTACATGTGTGTGTTATTTTGCATGCGTGCATGTGTTCATGTGTGTGTGTGCAGGTGCATATGTGTATACATGCGTGTATTTTTGGGTGCATGTTTATACATACATGGTTGCATGCATATACAAGTGTGTGTGTGTGTGTGTGAACATGTGCATATGTCTTTATACGTGTATGTGCATGTGTTTGTGTGTGTGTGCACTTGCATGTGTGTTCTATTCTAGTCTACATGTGTGTGTTTGTATGTGTGGGCATGTCTATACACATGGGTATACATGTGTCTGTGTCTATGTGTGTCTGATTCTTTATGTGCATATGTATGCGAGTGTAGTTGTACATGTGAATGTGTGTGCATATTTTCCTTTTTATGTGTGTGTCTGCATTCACATGTGTGTATGTGTGTTTGCAAGTCCAACTTAGTGTGTGTTCTTTTGTGTGCATGTGCATGTATTTGTTTTCTTATGTGTGTATGTGTGTTGCTATGTTTGTGCATCTGTGTGAGCATGTGCACATATTGGTGTGTTTGAGTGTATGTGTGTGCATGTATATGGGTATAGATGTGTTAATGGTCATGTATGTGTGTGTGTGAGTTGTGCATATGAGCCTTTTTATACATGTGTATGAGTCCTTATGCATATGTGTGTGTGTGTTGTGGGTGTGCATACATGTGCTTGTGTGCATGCCTATGTTTGTGTTCCTATGCCTATGCTTGTGAGTGGTTACTTGTTCATATGTGTGTGTGCATATATGCATGGGTAAGCATGTGTGCTTACATGTGCATGTGTGTGTGTTTCTGAAAATGTGTGCACAAAGTTTATCCCTATGCGTAAGCATCTGTAAGTGTGTGTGGGCATGCATGTGTGTGTGCCCATGTGTCTATGAGTGTGTGCATGTCTATGGTTGTTCATGCCTCTATCATTATGTGTGCATGAGTGTGTGCATGCATATCTGTGTTTGCACGTGTCTATGTCCATATTCGTGTGTGTGCAATGGTGTATATGTGTGTGTATGTGTGTGTGTATACATGTGTGCATGTGTATTTGTTCATTTGTACATGTCCATACATGTTTATATATGTACGTGTGCATGTGCGTAGATGTGAGTTTACATAGTGTGTTTTTGTGTGTGTATTTGTGCATGTGCATGCATGCATGTGCTAATGTATGTGTGTGTGTGTGTGTGTGTGTGTGTGTCAGTGTGGATATCTGTGCAAGTGTATACATGTGAGCATGTGGGTGTGTGTTTATGTGAACAAGTGTGTGCATTCATGTGTGTGTGTGTGTGCATGTGTGCATGTGTGCATGCATGTGTGAGTGTATGTGCATGTGTGTATTTATGAGTGTGCATGAATGTTTGTGGGTGCATGGGTCCATGTGTTCATGTGTGAGTTTGTGTGCTTTTGTATGTTTTTCGGTGAGCATTTAAGTGTGTTTGGATGTTTGCCTATGCATGTATGTATGTGTGCATGTCTATGTGATTGCATGTGCATATTCATATGTGTGCATATGTTTGTGCATATGTGCAAGTGTTAGTGTGTTTGCTTGTCCATGTAAATATGTGTTCATGGTGTTTGTATGAGAGTGCTTGTTTATACATGTGTATGTGCATTTATGTGGAGTATGCAAGTGCATGTATGTGTATGTGTCTGCATATATGTGCACATGCATGTATTCTTCTATTTGTGTGTGTGCGTGTGCTTGTGTGTGTATGTGTGCTTATGCATTTGTGTGCAAGTATTGTAGCATGTGCATGCATGGATACATGCATGCGTATTCATCTTTGTGTGAGTGTGTGTGCATTTGTGGATGTTAGCATGCATGTGTGTGTGTATGTTCATGCGCACATGTGTGTAGATGTGTGCATGAGTGTTCATGTTTGTGAGTTTACTTATGTGTGCATATGCATGTGTGTGCATCGGTGTGCACGTATGCGTGCGTGTTTGCACATGCATGTAGGAACACATGTGTATGTGCATGTCTGTGTCTACATGTGTTCATGTGTGTATGCATCTATGTGTATGCATGTGCATGTTAATCCATGTCATGTGTATGTGCACACACGTGTGTGTGTGTGTGTGTGTTTGCATGCATGTGTGCGTGTGTGCATGTGTTTTCTTGTGTTTCTTTGTGTCTATGTGCATACACATGCTTGTTTATGTATGTGTGTGCACACGCATTTGTGTATGTGTGTAATGTTTTTTTCATATGAGTGTAGACATGTGTGTGCTTGTGCGAGTGTATGGGTGAGTTTGTGTGCTTGTACGTGCATGCATATGTGCGCATGTGTGGATTTGTGTGTGTATGTTGCGTGTGCATGCGTGTGTGAATGTTTGTGCTCATGTGTTTTTTATATGTATTATGTATGCATGTGTTTGTGCATGTGTGTCTATAAGAATGTCTGAGTATTTGTGTGTGCCCATATATATGTGTACATGTCTGTGTGTACATGGGTGTGTGGCTTTGAGGGTGTGCATGTGTGTGTTGTTGAGTGCATCTATGTCTATGTGTTTGTGCCCATACATGTGTCTATTAACCTATATGCGTCTGTGCACATGTGTTTATGCATCTGTGAGCATGTGCTTATGTGTATTTTTTTGTGCATGCATGTGCATGCATTTGTGAGTGCATATGTGTGCATCTGTGTGTAACATGCATGAGTGTGTGCATGCATGTCTATTTGTGGGTATGTCTTTGTGTGATTGTGCATGTGTTTGTGTGTGTGTTTTGGTGCTTGTAGGTTTGCAAGTGTGTGTGTGCGAGTGTGTATGTCTATGCGTGTTATTATGTGAGGGGATTGTGTATGTGCATTTGTGTTTGCGTGAGTAAGTGGGTGTTTATTCATGTGCATGCGTGTGTATTTTTATGTGCATGTGTATGTGTGAGTGTGTTTGAATGCATGCAAGTTTATTTGTGGGTGCATGTGCATGTGTGTGCATGTACATGTGTGTGCATGACTGTGCATGTGCATATGCATGCATGTTTATGTGTCTATCTATGTGGGCTTGTGTCTGTGTTTATGTTTAGGTATGTGTATATGTGTGTTCTTGTGCATATGCATGTGTGTATGCATATGTTTGCATCATCGAGCATGCGGGTAAGTATGTGAGACTTTTATGTATGAGTGTGAGTGCATTTGTGGGTGCACATATTTGTGTATATGTGTGTACGCCTACGTTCGTGCATGTGTGAGTGTGTGTGTGCATGTGGGTGTGTTTGTGTGTTTGCAAGTGGGTGTGTTTGTGTGTGTGTCTGCTTTTGTTTGCATGTGTGTGCACGTGTATATGTGTGCATGTGTGTGTGTGCATATGAGTGTGGGCATGTGTGCACGCATTTATGCATGTGCATGTGGCTATGTGCACATCTATATGTGTTTGGTGTAGATGCATGCATATGTGTGTGCTTGTGTATGCTTATGTGTTTATCTTTATTCATGTATGTGTATGTATGTGTGCATGTGTATATGCATGTGTCAGTACGTGTGTGTGTGTGTGTCTAAGTGTGCCTCTGTGTGTGGACATGTGCGAGCATGTGTGCATGTGTGTTTGTGTACGTGCACATTTTTGTGTGCATCTGTGTGTGTGTTTGTTTTTGTGTGTACAGTTATTTATCTGTGTATGTATGTGCTTTCATGTGTGTCTATGCGTATACATGTGCATGTGCATGTGAGTACTTTGCTGCACAAGTAATTGTATGTTCATGTGTGCATATGTGTTTATATGCATGTGGTTGTGTGTTTATGTCCATGTGTGTCTTTTTTCATAGGCATGTGCGTTTGGACATCTTTGTGCTAATGCAATTGCATATATATATATATGTGTGTGTGTTTATGTGTCTATTAGCATGTGTGAGTACAGGCATGCATGTGTATGTGTGAGCATCATTCTATTTAGGGGCATGTGTGTATGCGATTTTTCATGCACTTGCCCATATGTGTCATGTCTTTGTGTGAGTGTGTATGTGTATGTGCATTTGTACATGTCAATAGATGTATGTGTGTGAGTGTGCTTGTCTACTTGTGTGTTATTATTTGTGTCTATTTGCATCTGTATACATGTGTGTGTTCTCATGCTTCCATTTGTGTGTATGCATGTGTGTATGTGTTTGTGTGAATGTGCTTGTGTGTGTGTGCATGCATGTGTGAGAGTGTGTACATGTGCATGTGTGTGCCCATGTGTGTGCCCATGTGTGTTTGCCTCTGTGTCTATATCTATGTGTGTTTGAGCATGTTTGTGTGCAAGTGCTAGTGAATGTGTGTGTGCATGTTCATGTTTGTGTGTGGGTGCACTTGTGTTTATAATTGTGTGTGTGTGTGTGTGTGCTTGCTTGATTATGGGTGATTTCAAGTGTCTGTGTTTGCATGCATGTGGGTGTGTCTTGGAGCTTGTATTTAAGTGTGTGCTTGCCTATCTGTGTTTATGTGGATAGGTGTGTGGGTTGGTATGTGTGTTCATGTGTGTGTCAATGTGTGCTGGTGTGTGTCTGGGCACATACAAATGTGCTTCTATGCCTCAGTTTGCATACATGTGTGTGCACATAAGTGTGTGTGGGTGTGTGTGTGTGTGCATGTGTTTGTGTATATTTGTAGTATGTTCATGTGTGTTCTTGTGTGCGTGTGTGCTTATTTTTTTGTGTGTGTAGGTTTGTGTGCATGTGCATGTAAATGTGTGTGTGCATGAGTGCTTGCATGTGTGTCTGGTTGAGAGTGCATGTGAATGTACATATTTGGATGCATGTGTCTACACATGTGTGTTTGTGCATGTGTTCCTTTGCAAGTGTTTGTGCATTTGTGTGTGTGTATGCATTTGTAGGGCTATATGTGTGTGGGTGTGTTTGTCCAGATTTGTGTGTGTGAACACATATGTGTATGTGTATGTCCATGTGTGCATGTGTGTGTGTTTTTATTTGTGCATTTGCGCATGCTTGTGCATGTGCTTGTGTGCATTTGCATGTCTGTGCACTGGTGTGCATGTGCATGTGTGAATGTGTGTGTATGCGAGAGTGCACACTTGTCATGTATGGGTGTGTGTGAGAATGCATGTGTGTAAGTACACATGTGTCCTTGTGGGTGTGTGCATGCATGCATTTATTTGTGCATAGAAGTGTGTGTTCACTTGTGGAAATGCATTGTCATGCTTTTGTTTGTTGTATGCCTACATTTATGCATACATGTGCATGTATGTGTGTTCATTTTGCATGGGTATGTTGTGTGTGTGTGGGTGGGTGGGCGTTTGGATTGGTGTGTGAGCATGTTTACATTTGTTCTTATGTTTGCATGTGCTTGTATATGTGTGTGTGCCTGTGCATGCATTTGTATGTATGTGGGTTTTGTGTGTGTGTGTGTGCATGTATATGTATATGTGTGTGTATGTGTACATGCAAGTGTGTGTGTCTATGTTTGTTTTTTTTATGCATGTGTGGTGTGTGGAGGGGCAAGTGTGAGTCTGAATGTGTGTGTTTATGTGTGTGCATGTGTTGGTGCGTTTGTATGTGCATGTATTGCATGTGTGTATGCACATGCATGTGTGTACGTGTGCATTTGTGTGCATGCATGTCCACACATGCATTTGCATGTACATTGACATGTGTGTGTGTGTGCTTGCATCTTTGTGTGCATGCGTACAACTTTTACGTATGACTATTTGTATGTGTATTTATGCATTCATCTATATTTGTGTATTTGTGTGAGTGTGTGATTGTGAGCACATGTGGGTGTGTTCGAGCATGTGTGTGCGCTTGCATGCATGCACATGTGTGTGCATGGGTGCATACGTCGGTGTGCTTATGTGCGTGTCCATGTGCATGTAGGTGTGCTAGTGTGTGAACCTTTGTTTGTCCATTTGAGTGTGTGCATAGCCGTCTAAGTCTATGTATGTGTGAGTGCATATGTGTGCATGTTCATGCATGTGAATGCTTATGTACATGCATTTATGCGTGTCTTTCTGCACTTGTGTGCATGTGAGGGTGCTCATGTGTGCCTACATGTGTGTGCATGTGCATGTGTGCGTGCATGCAAATGTGTGTGTGTGTTTCCATGCTTGCATGCATGCATATGTGTGTGTGTGTTTGCATATTTTTGTGTTCATGTATGTTTGTAAGCATATTTATTTGTATGCATGTGTTTGTGTGCATGTGTGTGCATATGTGTGCATGTGCTTGTGTTTGTATAAGTGCACGAATGTGTGCACGTGTTGGTGTGTTCATGCATGTATGTGTGTGTATACTTGGGTGTGTATTTGCGTGCATGTGTATACATGTATGTGTGTTAGTGTGTTTGCTTTTGCTTTTGCATCTAAGAATGTGTGTAGGAGGTGGGGATTTGTGTGTGTATGAGAGTGCATATGTGTATAAGCATGCATGTGTGTGCTCATGTACAAGCATTTTATTTATGTGTTTGTGCACTTGTATACATGTGAGGGTGTGCATT
The DNA here is from genome assembly GCA_023846275.1 of Vanilla planifolia. NCBI lineage: Eukaryota > Viridiplantae > Streptophyta > Magnoliopsida > Asparagales > Orchidaceae > Vanilla > Vanilla planifolia. Next base: position 180,634 of record JAIUJO010000050.1, on the reverse strand, counting down.
TGTAGATGCATGCCTATGCATGTGCTTGGGTACACATGTGTGCACGCTTGATTACACGTGTTTGTTCATGTGTCGATGCATGTGTCTTTTATGCCTAGGCCAATAGGTGTGTGCATATGCATGTGTGTGCATGCATGAGTGTGTTTGTATGCATGTGCTTGTCTTTGCATGCTTGCATGTATATATGTGTGTTTGCTTGCTTGCATTCACATGTGTGTGTGGATATTTGTGTTTGTCTATATCTATGCATATTCCTATGTGAGCATATGTATGTGTAGATGTCTATGCGTCAGTGTGTTTGTTTATGTGCATGTCTATATGAGTGTGAGTGCCTATTTTCGTGCATGTGTACTTGTATGCTTACTATGTGTGCATTTGTGCATGTTTTTGTGTGTGAATGTCTTTGTGTTATTATGCAAGTATGCATATGTGTTTATGTTTATATGTGTACATGTGTTTGTGCTTGTGCTTGCATGAGTATGAGTGTATATGTACATGTTTGAATGTGTGTGCATGGGCACTTGTGCAGTTATGTGTGTGTGTTTGTGTGCCTAAATGTGTGTGCATGTTTGTATGTGTGTGCATGTATATGCATGTGAGTTTGTGGGTGTGTGCATGTTTGTATGTGTTTGTGTTCATGCATGTGTTAAAGTGTGAGTGTTTGTTTGTGTTTGTCCATGTGTGTGTGTGTGTATGTGTATATATGCATGTATAAGTATGATTGTGTGTGCATGTGTTTTGTTATATATGTTTGTGTGTGTGTGTATGTGCATTTAGGGATGTGTTAATATGCATGTGTGTGTATCTATTCATTTTCATGTGTGTGCATGTGTGTGTGTGCATGCGTGTGTGTTTATGTTAGTGCACGTGACTATGTGTGGTTATTTCTATGTGTTCATGTGTGTCTCTACACGAGTGTATTTGTATGCATGCATGTGTGTGGTGTTCATGTGTCTAAGCATGTATGCATGTGCATGTATGTTTGTGTGTGTGTGTGTGCATGTGCATGTGCATGTGAAAATGTGTTTGTGTGTGCATGTGTTTTTATGTCTATGTGATTATGTGTGCATGTGCACGTGCGAGTGTGTGCACATGTGTTAATTTATGAGTGTAATAGTGCACGTGCACACATTTGTGCATGTGGCTACTGATGGTGTTTGTGGGTGCATTTATTTTGTATGTTTGAGTGCATCCATGTGTCGATGTGTGCATATGTGTGTGCACATTTGTAGACATGAGTTTGTGTGTGTGTTTTTGTGCATGTGCATGCTTATGTGTACGTGTGTGTGTGTGTGTGCATATGTATGTACGTGTATGTGTGTGTTTTTATGGATTTGCATGTGTGCACATGTGTGTGTGTGTGAGTGTACTTGTGTGTATGTGTTCGTATGTATAGTTGTGTGATTGGATATTTGTATGTATGCAAGTGTGTGTGGCTGTGTAGGAGTGCATGTGTGTGTGTATGTGCGTGCAATCACAAGTGTGTGTGTAGGTGCATGCTTGTGAGTGTCTGTGTGTGCATGCATGTGTGTATAGGATTATATGCATGTGAGTGTGTGTGTACTTGTGTTTGTATGTCTATGTGCCTATGCATGTGTGTCTATATGCACGTGTGTGTGTGTATATGTGTGTGCATATGTGTGTGCTAGTGCACATGCATGTGTGGGTGTACATGTGAATGTGAGTGATTGTGTGTATGTGTGTGCATATTTATGTGCATGTGTGGCATGTGTGTGTGCATGTGTCTATGTGTGCATGCATGTGTGTGTGTACGTGAGTGTGAGTGCACATGTGTGCATGTGTGTGTGCTTGTGAGTGTGTGTGAACATGTAAGCATGGGAGCATGTGCTTGCACGTATGTAAGCATTCATGCTTATGTGTGTTCATCTATGAGTGTGTGCACGTGTGTGCATGTATATATGTATGTGCATTTGTGTATACGTGTTTGTGTGTGTGCCAGTGTGCATAAGGGCTTGTGTATGTGTATGTTCGTGTGCGAGTATGTGCACATTTGTGTATGTGTGCATTTCTACGTGCGCATGTGCATGTGTGTGCATTCCTATGTGTGTGAGTGTGTGTGTGTGTATGTGTGCATATTTATGAACTTGTTTTTTTGTGTGCGCCTATGAGTTTGCAAGTGAGTGTGTATGATTGTGTGCAAGCTTGTGTGTATGTATGTGTGTGCATGTGTAGGTGTCTGTGTGTCAGTGTGAGTGTGCTTGCATGTGTGCATATGAGTGTGCATGCGTGCATGTGCATATCATTGTGTGTGCATGTTCGTGTTTTATGTGTGCATGTGTATGTTTGTGCACTTGTATGCGTGCCTTTAATTTTGCTTCTAAATGTGCTTATCTTTGTGCATGTGTGCATGAGTGAGGATGTATTTGTGTGTGTGCATATTAATGGGTGGTTGTAGACATGTGTTTAAGTGTGTCTATGCATGTTTTTGTTTTTGAATCCATGTGTGAATTTTTTGTATGTGTATGTGCATACATTTGTATGCATGCATGTGTGTGTGCATGAGTGTGTGTATGTGTACTTATGTGCATGTGGTTGCATCTGTGTGCGCTTTTGTGCATGCAATCTTGTGTGTGTGTGTTTTTATGTGTGTTTGGGTGTGTGTGTTCATGTGCATGTGCATGTATGAGTGTTTGTGTGCACATCTATGTGCTTATGAGTGGGTGCGTGTGTGCATTCATGAGTGTGTGCATATTCACATTCATGTTTGTGCTCATGTGTGTGTTGTTGTGCATATGTGTGCACATGCATGCATGCATGTTGATGTACTTTATTGTGTGCATGTGTATGCATGAGTGTACATGTGTGTGCGGGTGGGTGGGTATGCTTTTGTGTGTGTGTATGGCTGTGTGTATGTGTGCATGTATGTATGTTAATATGTGCTTGTGTGTGTTGATGCATGCATGTGTACTTGTTCGCGTGTATTTGTGTGTGTGTATGCATTTGTGTGTGTCTTTGAGTATGTGAGTGTGGGAATGTATGTGTGCATGTGTAAGTGTATGTATGAGTGTGCATCTATGTATGCATGTGTGTGTGTCTATGTGCTTATGAGTGGGAGCATGTGCATATGCATTCAAGTGTGTATGTGCACTCACTTGTATGCAGGTGTGTGTGTGTGTGTGTGTGTGTTGTGCATGTGAGTGTGTGTGTGTGTGTAGGTGGGCTTGTATGAGGGTATGTATGAGTTTGTGTGCTTGCAGGCTTGTGAATGTATGGTTTTGTGTGTGCATGCTCCTATGTATATCTATGTGTGTCTATGTGTGCATGTGTGAGTGCAAGTGTGTGTGGGTGTATCTGTGCACATGTGCATGGGCACATGTGTGCATATGCATATGGTTACTTATGCACTTGCACTTGTGTGCATGTGTGTAGACATGTATGTGTGTGTATGTGCATGTGTGCATGTTTGTGCATGTGTCTATGCATATCTGTACATGAATACATGTGATTCTATGTTAATATTTGTCTGTGTGTGTTTGCTTATGTATGTATGTGGGTGGGTGCATGGCATGCACATGTGTGTATGTGTACATTTCTATGTGTTTGTGTGTGTATACTGCAAGCGAGTGTTTGCATGTGTGTTTGTGTAGTTGTGGGTTTGTGTTTGTGTGCTTATGACTACAAGTTTGTGCTTGTGTTCATGTGTGTTTGTGTGTGTTTGTGTGTGTGTGTGTGTATATATGTATGCATCGGTATTCCTATGTTTATTTGTTTTTCTTTGTGTGTGTGCATGCATTTGTGTTGCTATCCATGTCTATGTGTGTGTGTGTGTGTATGTTTACATGCATGTGAATGTATGTGTGTAGGTGTGTATGTATGAATTTGTGTGTGTGTTCGTAAGAATTGAGCGTGTGTGTTTATATACATGTGTTTGTTTGTGTAAACATTTGCATGTACATGTGTGTACCTACATATGTGAGTGTGTGTTAATTTGTGTGCATTTGTTCATGTGCACACGTGTGTTTATTCATGTGTGTGGGTGTATTTAGGTGTTCACATGTGTAAGTGTATGTACATATGTGTGCAAGCACATGAGCACATGTGTGTGTGTGTGATCATGTGCATGTGTTTGATAATGCATCTGTGTTTATGTGTGTCTACACATGTGTGTGCGTGTATGTGTTTTCGTGTGAGTGTGCCTATTTGTGCTTGTGTGTGTGCATGTGAGTATCCACTTGTGTACATGTATGTTTGCATGTGTGTGAGTTTTAGTGCACTTATTTGTGTGGGTTCATACATGCATATTTATGCATATGTGTGCATGCGCATGTGCATGTGTTTGTGTGTATTTTCTTATGCTTGTGTACGTGTGCCTATGCTTGTGTGTGTGCACTCACATATGTTCATATATAATTCTATGTGCACACATGTGAGTTTATGTGCTTATGAGCATGTGTGTTTATGCTTATATGCTTGTGTGGGTGCTTCTTTATTTGCATGTGTTTGCATTTATTTGTTTGTGTGCATGTGTTCATCTACATATGTCCATGTGTGTTTACACAAGTGTGATTATGTGTGTTTTTGTGCATGCATGTGTGCAGGCATGGGCGTGTGTATGTATGTGGTCATGCATTTGTCTCGCATGTGTTTCTATGCATGTATGTGTGTGGGTATGAGTGGTTGCATAGGTGAATGTTTGTGCATGTGTGTGGATACGTGTGTATGTGTGTGTGCATGCATATGTGTGTGTGTGCACATATGTGCAAGTTTTGTGTGCATGCATCTATGTATGTGGGCATACATATGTGTGAGCATCTGTGTATGCATGGGTGTGTGTGCATGTGCTATGCGTGAGTGCATTTGTTTGTGTGTGCATAGGGGTGTGTATGTTTGTTCTTATGTGTATGTTTAAGCATGTATGTGCATGTTTTTTTTCATGTGTGTGTGGTTTTGTGTGGGTGTGTTTGTGCATATGTGTGGGTGTGTGTTGTTGTGCGTGTGCATGTGTGCATGCAGATGTTTACATCTATGTGTGTGCTTGCATGTGTGTTTATGTATGTGTGTGTTTATGTATGTATGTTTGTGTGTGAGTTTTGTGTGCATGTGTGTGCACATTTGTTTGTGTGTGTGCAAGAAAGCTTGTGTATGTGTGTGCGTGTATGCGTGTGTGTTTGTGCTATTATGTGTGTTGTTCTTTTGTGTGTGCGTATGCACATTTGTATATGTGTGAATTTCTATGTGTGTTTGTATGTGTGTATGCACAAGCATCTTAGTAGGTATGCTTGCATATTTATGAGCACATGTGTGTATATTTATGTGTATGTTTATGTGTGTATTTGTAAGTGTATAAACTTCTGCTCTTGTGAGTGTGTTCTTGCATATGTGAGAGCATGTATGTCAACTCATGTATGTGTGTGATTGGATTTATGTGTGTGTGTACTTGCATGTTGGTTTGTGTATGTCTTCATGTTTTTGCATGCATGCATGTGGGTGTGCATGTGTGTTTTCTTAAGAGTGTGCATGTGCATGTGTGTGTGGGTGTGCATATGAGTGTATGTACGAGCAAATATTTTTGTACATCCATATGCATGTGAGTGTGTGCAAGTGTGTGTACATGTGCATGCATGGGTACACATGTATGCATGACTATGTGTTTTTTGTATGTATATATGAGTGCATGTTATTGTGTCAATGCCCTTAAGTGTGTGCATCTACATGTGTCTTTTTATAGATGTGCACAATGTGCATGCTTGCATGCTTGTGTGTGTTCATGTGTGTGAGTTTGTGTGCATGTGTCTATGTGGGTATGCATGTTAATTGTGCATTGGTTTGGGTAGATGTGTGTACGTGTGTATATGCGTGTATGTGCATGCATGTGTGACTTTGTGTGTATGTGTGTGTACCTGCACGTTTATGTGTGTGTGTTCACGTTTATGTGTGTTGATACATGTGCATGTGTTTATATGTGTTTGTGAGTGTGCATGCATGCTTGTGATTGTGGGTGTGTATATGTGTGTGTGTGTCACTATGAGGGTTCATATCTGTGTGTTTAAGTGTATACATGCGTGTTCTTGTGTGTGTGCATGTGCGTGTATCTAAGTTTTGTGTGTGTATGGATATGTGCCTACATATGTGTGCTTGTACATTTTTGAGTGTGTTAATCTGCATGCACATGTTTGTTTGTGTTTGTGTGAGTGCATACATGTGTGCGTGCATGTGAGTGCATGGTTGCACTTGTGTTTGCATGTGTTTGTATGTGCATGTGCTCTTATGTGTGCATGTTTATGTGTGTGTGCAAGAATGTATGTGTTCTGGTGTATGCGTATGTGCATTTGTGGTTGCATTTCCATGTGTGCATATGTGTGTTTGTATGTGGGCATGAGTGTGTGTGGGTGTGTGTGCATATATTTGTGTACCTATGTGTGCAAGTGTGTATGCATATAATAATGTAAATATGTATGCTTGTGTGCATGCGTGTGAATGTGAGTATATGTGTGTGCATATGTGTGTCCTTGTGTGAGTGCATGCATGCCTGTGTATAAGTGTGTGTACTTTAGTGTGGTTGGGTATGTATTCATGTGTTGATGTTTGCATGTGCATGCGCATGTGTGTGCATGTCTATGTGTAAGGGTACATTTGTGTTTGTGTGGTGTGCATATGTGTGTGTGAGTGCATCTGTTATATGTGTGTGTGTGTGTGCGTTAATGTGTTCAAGTGCATTTGTGTATGTTTGCATGTGTGTAAGCCTATGCATGTGAGTATGTTTGCATGCTCATGCATGTCTATTCATGTGCATTGTGTTTGTGCATGTGCATTTGTGTGTAAGTATATGTGTGTTTATGCATATACATGTGTATCTGTATGTGTGTGTGTGTGAGAATATTTGTGTGTATCATGGTACCTATATGTGTGTGCATGTGTGTACGTTCATGTGCATGTGTATGCATGTGTGTGTGCACATGTTTTAACATGTGTGGGTGTATATGCATGTTGTCTATTTGTGCACGCATGCTTGTTTGTGTTAGCATGCACATGTGTATGATTGTGTATGCATATGTGTGTGCATCGACAAGGGTGCTTTTGCATTCATGCATGTGTGTGTATATGTGTGGATGTCTATGCATGTGTGTCTATGTTCATGTGTGTGTCTACATGTTAGTGTTTGCAAGTGCATTCATGTACAGAGTGTGCGTATGTGTGAATATACATGCTCATATGCATGCATATCCTTGCACGTGTGCATGTGTGTGTGCATGGGTACATGTGTATGTGTGTGTGTGTGTGTATGCTTACATGTTTACATATGTGTTTGTTTGTGGGCATCTGTGAATTACTTTGTGTGTGTGTTTATGCTTGTGAGTATAAGTCTATGTGTGTGTGTTTGTTGGTGTGTGTGTGCATATGTATGCATGGTCTTGTGTGTGTCTTTTTATGTATATGTGTAAGCATATTTGTGTGTGTTTATGTGTGTGTGCATGGGTGCATGTGTGTATGCATGGGTGAGTATTTCATATGTTTGTGCAAGCTAGTTCACATGTGTGCTTATGTGCATGCATGTGTGTGCAAGTGCATGTGAATATTCATGTTTGTCTTTATGTGCGTGTTCATTTCTGTGTATGTATACATGCATATGTATATGCATGTTATTGTGTGCTTCGGTTGTGTATGTTTTCTTGTGTGTACGTGGATGTGTCTTTGTGTGCATGTATGTGCTTGTGTGTTTTGGTGCATGCATGTGTGTATGCATATTTTTGTGTGATTGTGTGCATACATGTTTTTGTGCTTGTGTGCATGTGCATGTGTGTGTGTGTGTGTGTGCATGTGTGCACATGTATATATGTGTGTGTGTGTGTGTGCATATGCTTTTGTGTGTGCATGTGTTTACATGCATAGGTAAGAGTGTGTGGATGAATGTGCATGTGTTTTCATGAGTGAGGGTGTGGGTGTGTGCACGTGTGTATGTGAGTGCATGTTTGCATATATGTGCATGTGTGTGTGTGTGTTTGTGAATGCATTTGTTTGTGTGTGCATGTGTTCAAATTTGTGTGTATGTGTGCATATATATGTGCTTGTGTGTGTGTTTACATTTGCATGTGTGTGTGTGAATGCAAGCGCAGATGCATGTGCATTATTTTTTGTCTGTTTGTATTATTTCTATATGTGTTCAAGTGTGTTTGAGCATTTATGCATATGTGCATGTTTGCATGCTTATTCGTGTGCATGTGCTTTCCTTTGTGTGAGTGTGTATGTTTATTTGCGTGTGGGCATGTGCATATGCGCATGCTTTTGTGTGCATGAATGTGTCAACATACTTGTGTGTGTACGTGTGTGTGCATATGTGTGTGCATGAGTGTACTTGTGTGCTTTTGGGTGCATTTCTATGTGCATGCATGTGTATGTGTGTGTAAGTTTGTGTTTGTGTGTACACATGTGTTTGTGCCTTCATGTCTGCTTGTGCCCATGCATGTGCATGATTCTGTGAGTGCATGTACATATTTGTGCTATTGCATGTGCATGTGTGCAAGTGTGTGTATGTTTGTCTTCATGTGACATGCATACATGCATGTGCATGTATGTGTTTACGTGTATGCGTGTGTGCAGGTGCATGTTTTTGTGCGCACGTGTGTGCGCACATGTGCTTATGTGTGTATGTGTCTGCATGTGTGCATAATAACACGTGTGATGTGTGCAAGTGTGCTTGTGTCTGTGTGCATGCATGTGTTTGTTCATGTCCATGCATGATCATGTGCGTAAGTGTTTGTGCATGTTTGCATGTTTGTGTGTGCATGTGTATATTTTGTGAATCTTCAGATGTGTGTGGTTATTTGTTTGCTTGTACGTGTTTATGTGTGCATGTGTGCGTGCATGTGTTTGTGTGCTGTATGCACACGTGTACATATTTGTGTATGCATTTATGGGTGTGGGTGTAGATAGGTCTGTGTGTGCACCTATGCATGTATGTGTGAGAGTGTGTGTATATGCGTGTATGCATATGTGCATTCATGTGCATGTACAAGTGTATGTTCATGTGTGTGTGCATGAGTGTGTGTGCATGCATGTGTGCTTAGGTTTATGTGCCAATGGTTGTGCATGTGTAATGAAAGCTTGTGCATGTGCATATTTGTGCTTGTGTATTTATGTGTGTTCCTAAGCACATGTGCGAGTGCATGTTCATGGACTTGTGTGAGTGAAGGTGCAACTGTGTGCATGCATGTGTGTGTGTATTTGTGTTCATGTTTGAATGTGTGTATAAGTGTGTGTGCAGGTGTGTTCTTTTGGGTACGTGTGCATGCACACGTGTGAGCGCATGTGTGAGTGTTCATGTGACGTCATGTGTGCGTGTGTGCATGAGTGTTTGCATGGTTTGCCTGTATGTGAGTTTGTATGCATATTTTTGTGAATGTTTTGCTTGTGTGCATGTGTGTGTGTGGATGGATGCATGTGAGTATGTGTACATCCATGTTACCACTTGTGTGTGCATGCAAGTGTATTTGGTTGTGCATGTGTTTGTTTGTTTATGTGTGTGTGTGTGTGTGAGCATGCTAGAGTATTTAGGTGCTTGTGTTTATGCACTTTTGTGTATGTGTGTGCTTTTGTCCATGCATATGTGTGCATGTATGCATTTGTGTGGTTGTGTGCATGAGAGTGTCTACATGTGTGTATGTGTTCATGCACATGCATGTGTACACATGCTTTGGAATGCATGTGTTCGAATGCATATGCTTATATGTGTGGGTGTGTGCACATGAATGTTTTTGTGCTTGTGCATATTTTTGTACATGCTTAGACATGTTTATGTGTGAGAACTTATGAGTGTGTACATGTGAATGTGTGCATATGTGTGTGCATGTGCATGTGCACATAGACATGTCTGTATGCATGTGTGTGTGTGTGTGCATATATGTGTTCTTGTATAGGTGGGAATGTGCCTGTGCATGTATATACCTTTGTGAGTATATACGTGTGTTGGTGCATGTGTGTGCCTCCATGTGTGTGTGAGTTGCCATAAGCATGCATATGAGCACATAAATGTGTGTGTGTCTACGAGCATGTGCATGTGTGCGTGCTTGTGTGCATGCATGTGTGTTGGCTTGTGTGTGTGCATGTGCATCTGTAGACACATGTAGGAGTGCGTGTATATGTCTGTTTGCAAGCATGTGTGTACCTGTGTATGCAAATGTGTACGTGGTGTGTGTCTATTCATGTGCACTTGTGCATTTGTGTGTGTGGGCATTTATGATATTTATATGTGTGTGTGTATGTTTATGTGTGTACATTTATGTGTATGTAGACACATGTGTATACTTGTGGGTGTTTTTGTTTCTGTGTGTATTTGTGTGTGTGCATGTGTGTGATTGAGTGTGTTTGTGTTTGTGTGTATGAGCTTGTGTATACCAATGTGTGTGTGTGTGTTCACATGTATGTGTGCTTGTGTGCACTTTGTGTGTCAGTGCTAGATTGTATGTGTATGTGTTTGTGCATGTATGTGTGTGGGCATGAGTGTGTGTATGTGAAGGTTATTTTGTGCACGTGTGAGCACAAGCAAGTGTTTGTGTGTCTGTATATGTGTGTGTGCTTCGATGTGTGTATGTGTATGTGTGTGTGCATGTTTGTGTACTTGTGCTTGTTTATGTGTGTGTACATATATGCATGTGTGTTTGCAGACATGCATGGGTGAATTTCGATACAAATGTGCATATGTGAATGTCTATACAAACATGCACGTGTGCTTGTGTCTTTGTGCATGTGCATTTTTCCAAGTGTGTATGTGTGTATTTTCATGTGTACAAGTGTCCATCTGTGCATATGTGTAAGTGTGTGTGCATGCATGTGTGTATTTTTGCATTTATGCATGTGTGTTTGTGTTCTTATGTGTATGTATAAGTGTTGTTATGAATGTGTGCTTGCATGTGTGCACACATTAATGTAGATAGGCACATGTATCTATTTCTATGTGTGCATGTGTGTGTGCGAATGTGCATGTAGGTGGGTTGGTGGGTGTGGGTGCATGTGCATGTGGGCATGGGCATGTGTGTGTGTCCACATATGTGTACATGAGTGTGAGTGTGTGTTGGTGCATGCATATAGGTTTGTGTGGTGTTTGTGAGAGTGTGTGTGCCTATGCATTTACTTGTGTGTGTGTGTATATGCAAGTGTATCCATGTTCGTGTGCTTGTAAGTTTACGAGTGTGTGGTTATGTATGTTCATGTGTATGTGTCTACTTATGCATGTATGAGTGTGGGTGTACATGTATGCATACATGTGTGTGTGCATAAGTGTTTGTGAGTGTGTGGATGTGGTCATGTACGATTGTTGGTGTGTGTACATGCATGTGTGGCCATGTATTTGCATGTGTGTGTGCATGTGCATGTGTGTGTGCATACAAGCATGTGTGTTTGTGTGTGTGTGCATATGTGTTGTTTGTTAGTGTACATATTCATTTGTATTTGTGTGCATGTGTGTGCATGGCTGTGTGTGGCTCTATGCATATGCATGTGCATTTGTATGTGCATGCTTATGTGCTTGTGTGTTTGTGTATGCTTGTGTATGTGTGTGTCATCTATTCATGTGTGTATATGTGCATATATGTATTACTATGTGTATAGTTTGTGTGCATGTTTGTATGAATGCATGTATGTGTGTGTGCATGAGTGTGCATGAGTGCGTGTGGATGTTTGTAAGTAAACATGGTCACACGGTCTCCTTATGACTCATCAAGCCCATTGCCAAGTTCTTTAGGCTACTTGGCTCGAGCTTATGGGCTTAGCCATGTGTTAGATTGTTTGGCCAAATTTTTTGTTTTCTCGAAACATGTTTTATATATTTATTTGTTATTATTTTATTACTTTTAAAAGAAATTTAATTGCTATTAAAATATAAAAAATGTCATGACTTGTTATGCTTCCAAGTTGGATTGGGTTTGGCCGAGACATGGGCCTCATTCGACTTGCTTTAGATGGTTTATTTACATGCAACTCCTTAGGCTGATTGCCTAGTACTTCAGGCACTTGGCCCAAGCCTATTGGCTTGGTTACGTGTTGGGTTATTTTTCCAATTTTTTGTTTTTTGAAAACCTCTTTCATATATTTATTATTATTGTTTTTATTACTCTTGAGAGGAATTTTCTAGCCATTAAAATTACAAAATAGTTTTGTAACTACTAAAATAATAATATACAATAAATCAATAATAATACATGTAATTGAATGTCGTTATGATCCTAATTATACAATATCTAATTAAGTAATATGATATATAATTAAACTAGTTGATACTTTAGAGATAAACTCTTGCCGATCAGCTTCTCCTTCATGAGTTTGATCCATGACTCCTTGATATGCCATTTAAGACACAACTAGAGTGCAGGTTCCAACACAACTTGACTTTGCTTCACTTGTGAATTGCTCCCTGAGATATCTGGTCAAAGCACTTCAATTGATTGATCCTATAAGAGTTTGAGATGCTTGACCGAAAAAAACTTGAGAAATATATAAGAAAAACTAACACAACTATTTTTTTGTCATTAAATAAGGGATGTCTTGATCAAAAGTACAATCATATCCCTTATTTTAAGATGACAAAATAGTGAAATAAAAAGATATAAATTATGTAAGCATATATATGCTCCTCCTACATTCTTGCTTACCTTAAATATATGAAATTGATATAATTACGCCACATGCTTGAGATGTAATAAATGTTTTTTTTTCATACATCTCTCCTTGTTTTTGTCATGCAACAAAAGATAAAATAAAAGTGAAAGATACAAACAAGTGTACACATAGCAATAATATTTATACATAATTTGACTTTAAATATCTAAGGGTTTAGTGCATCTTTGTTTAAAAAAATATATAAAAAAAAGTAATTTATTAACTTTTAAGCATAATTAAAAAATAATCATTATACTTTATAAGGGAAAATATTAACCATCTTTTATAGACATAACAATACTAATTAATTATTATGCAGTATATTCTTGTGTAGTTTAATAATTTTGAAGATTCTAAACTCTTTTACTTTATATATGTTTCTAACAATTTTTATGAGGACTAAATTTAAAATAAAATCACATGATCAAACATGTTTTCAAGGATTTCTCCCATTTTTAAATTCAAAAAGATTAAAAGATATATAATAGACTCATGGATATGCAACTATAAAAACTATAGTTAATTTCTAATTAATAAATCATTTCCTATCAATGTTAATAATAAGGACCAAGAGAATTCACTTGTAAAAATTATTTATAGCTTTACCACAATGATATGAACTAACAAATCTAAATTTCTTTGAAAAAGTAAAAATAATACTTTAGTCTTTGTCCAAAAAATATTTATTTAATTAAAATTATTAAATATTTTAATAAGGAAAGATCTTGGATATATTTATTAGATAAAATTGTTAACTCTTCATGAAGTCTAGCCTAAGCTTCCCCTAAGTTCTATTACTATATTTCTATTAAACTGTTAATGATATAATCCCTAATAAACTGAAATATAATATTTTTATGATTTCTCATGTAATGATTAAGTTGATTATATACCCTTAGTACAAACCCAATATTATTTGCAATAGTTGCTTATATTTCATATAGTTTATTCTTGAATACCAATTTAGCTCTAATCAATTGTTGATGACTAAGCATATGAACTAATTTTTCTACTTAATTTCTCTCTAGTGCAACTAATTATCAATTCATGACATGAACCTACACCCTTAAGAGCTTCTTCAATAAATATTGGTTGGATGAATGATACAAATGTATTTGATCAATTACATTTATAGAAACTTATGTTCTAAATCCTTGATTAGCATATCATTTAATTAATTCAAATGGATTTTTACATTATCATTCTAAAGATAGTTGTTAACTACCTTCTTTATATTCCTTATTATCTAATTTACCTTTTTTCCTTCAATTCTAAATTCACAAATAATTCTATATAATTATAAAAATATTTATTTTTTATTTTTATAAATAACTCATCAAAACACAACATGTATATTTTTATTTTTCGAATTCTCAAATCATATTAATAAAATTTTCAACTATCTTCTCTATTGAAAAGAAAATAATTAATATAAACTAGAAACTTTATGATCTATATTATCTAAAAACATATAGTGTTTACTATTTTTCCTTGAATACTCTTGCATGTTTTTTAAATTGGGAGATAAAATTGATCTCATATTTTTTATTCTTTATAATAATCATACAGATATTTATTTTTAAAATTTATTAAATAAAAATAATTTTATCTTTCTAATTATCTAACCAATTTAACAAAACCTATGATGGTTACACTTTTATTCTTATAAAATTTAACTCATGTAAATTTAGAAAAAATCGATGTCAATCAAAAAGTCCAAGTTTCTTTTCATCTAAACTTTACAATTTTTTTCTCCAAAATAAATTATCTATAAAGAACTACTAATTGTGTGTTCATTTTTAATAACAAATCATATCATCATTCAATTACAAATTATCAAAGCATGTTATGAAGAAACTATGGTGTTGATTTGCTTACAATATTTGAATTCATTATACAACAATTGTATGCATTAACTAATAAATTCTAAAATAATTAATATTGCTTAATACAAAGTCCTAATTGATTTTGTATGCTCAACTATAAGTACATAAAAAGAAATAGTCAATTTATTATCATTAATAATGTGACTATCATTATAAAAGGTAGAAAAATGTTGTGGACCTTGAGATGAAGAATTTGCTTTTAAGGTGCATAAAGTTTCTCTCTTCCTCTTCCTCTTTTCTTTTTTTGTTTGATTCCTTATTTGTTTCTTATCTTGAGTGGGAAGCATAACCAATTTATCATATAAATTTTATAGTTCTTACATATCCTAAAGACAGATTTTTAGATGACAAATCTTGATTCTAATTTGTTGTGGCAAAGAAAAATAAAGATACTTCATTCCTTTGGCATTTCTTTACGTTGAAGTTCAAGAATATTCATCAAAATCATTTGAAATAGTAAAATAATTTTTAAATAATAACCATAAATCAACACTAATATTTAAAATAAAAGATTTAAATGCATTTGTTCATAAAATAAAAGTTTTATCATCAAACATAAGTAGATGCATGAAGTTAACCATATAAGGAATGAAAAAAATAGGATCTTCTTTTAGAAACTTCTTCCCTTAATGTAATTTGCTATGATACCACTTGATTTACTTTTTTCTGAGCTAATACATAAAAGGGGTGAATTATACTTTTAAACATTTTTCTATTTTGAAAACCTTTAATTAAATTAAATTTAGCATCATAAAATAAATCATTTTATAATTTTACTAAATAAAAATGTATAAAAATTGAAGTTTTTGATATTAAAAAATATTTCATGCATGATAAAGATATTTTTGAAAGTTTCTTTTATATATATTTTTAATTAAATATTTTTAAATAATAAAAATATCATAAATTGCATAATAATAAAGAAAATAAATATGATAAAAGAGTTTTAGATGATTTGGCCTAACTCGTACCTACTTCCATCGCCAGTAAACCCGTCTAAAATTTTATTAACAAAACCACTCTGTTCACCATTGTAGGCAGAGGTATCCTATACAACCCAAATTGTTTTGTCGTGATAAGGAAGGGTTCACTATCACAACTATAATTATAAAAGCTTACAATAATGAAATACAATAAAAAATAATAATTAGCCATAATATTTTATTATTCACTTGTAAAAGCTTATATGACATAACTCTATGGACTACGATATTAGAATATAAGTCTAAAATTAAATAATATTCGAACAATCTAAATGACTTAGTTGTGAAATATTAAATCTAAAAGTTTTATTAATATGCCCTAACATTGTTAAGAAAAAATAGAATGAACAAAGATTTTTCATTAATATGATCCTTTTAAAAAAAGATAAAAAAGAATAAGAAAATAAATAATCATTTGTAAAGAAGTCACTAATAAGATGTGTAATTGAACAAAATGTTGTAGGAAATTGAGTCACAAGCAAGACTTTAGCAAAGGCATCAAACTTAGATTGCAATTTTTGATTTTGCACCTTCTCTTCTAAAAATATTGATGTCGTATGGTTAAATTCAACTAATTTAAAATAAATACAAACCACTTTTTGGAATGTTGATTATGAATGAGAACCATCATCTGATTTGAGTGGACGAAGCAATTGTTTCTCAATCAGAATTTTAAATAAAGGGCATACATATAACCTTGATGCTTAAGAGTACTAATCATACAGGCAAAGATGAGCACAAACATTTTATCAAGTTCTATAGATGGCATCTAGTTGAAATATATTTTTGAAAAATACAAAGATGATCCCAACATTCAATCAAACTTGTTAGAAGGATAGTTAAATGAAATCTACTATTGACAAAAGCGGGCATGATGTGGACTGTTTGATCACAAAAACGTACAATCAGATGGCATAGTGTCGATTAAGCTTTGGATATAATAGCTCCTAAAATCTTAGACCCACATGCTCTAAAACTAATGCATACTTCATGTTATAAGAGTTCCTCTTCTTTTATAATTTGATCTAGTACATGGGGTTGGCTCCTCATTGTGTTCTCAAGAATTCATACCCTAAGACACTTGCATACTTTATAAGACTACTTGTAACATGTGATAATGGGTCTAGTCTGACCCACTTCGTTACATAATATTTCAAAAATCTATCATGACTTGTTATGCTTCTAAGCTAAAAATATTTTGGTGCACTTGCCTAAGCTTATGGGCTTAGCCATGTGTTGGGTTCTTTAACCAATTTTTTTGTTTTCAAAAAATATCTTTTGTATATATATTAATCATTTTTATTACTTTTCAAAGCATTTTTTAGCTATTAAAACAACAAAATATTTTTACAACTACTAAAAAGATAATACATAAGGAATCAATAATAATGCATGTGAATAAATGGTGCTATGAAAACTAATTATATCATTTGTAGTCAAGTGATAGGATAAACAAAAAAATCAATAGATGTTTTGGAGATGGAATATTGATGGTTAACTACTCTGCCAAGAGTTTATTTAATAACTCCTTGATATGCCATTTATGCCATAAATAGATCATTACCACCAACACAACTTAACAATGCTTCTCTTGTGGATAGCTCCATAAGAAATTTAGTCAAAACTCTTTAATTGATTATTGTTGTAAGATCTTGAGATGCATGACTTGAAAGACACTTGAGAAAAGTGTTAGAAAAATCAACATAATGGTTTTGTTGTCATCAAACAAGTAGTGCCATTGCCAAGGAAACAACAAGTCTTTTTATATTTATGTGCATGTGTGTGTGGGTGTGTGTACATGTGTCTATGCATGAATGTGTTTCTATGTGTGCATGTAGATGTTCACATGTGCATATGAGAATGTGTGTGTGTGTGTTTGCATGCATGTGCATTTATTTACATGTGTGCATTAGACAAATGTGTATTTATATGTGTGTGTGTGTGTGTGCGTTTATGTGTATGTGCATATGTGCGTGTGTGTATTTGTGTGTTTTTATATATTTGTACATGTGTGCAAGCATGTGCATGTGTGGGTGTGTTTATGTACGTGTGTGCATGCATCATGTGTGTGGGTGTGTGCATATGTGCCTCTACATGTGTGTGTAAATGAGTGTACACATTACTTTGTTGGCATGTGCTTGTGGGCATCCATGTGTGTGTGCCTATACATGTGTGTGTGTGTGTGTGTGTGAGTATGCATTTATGTGTGGCGTGTGTGTATGTATAGGAATTAATTCATGTGTGAGTGTTTTTGTGTGTGTGTGTGTGTGTGTGCATATGTGTACATGTATTAGTACTTGTATATGCGTTTGTGAATGTGTCCATGTGCTTGTGTATGTATGCATGTGTGTGCTTGTGTATGTGTGCTTGCATACACATTTGTGTATTCGATTGTATGTGTGCACATGTGTGAGTGTGGGTGCATAGGTTTTTGCGTGTGTGTGTTTGTGTGTTGATGTGTGTGGGTGCTTACATATGTGCATGTGCATGTTTGTGTGCATAAGTTCATGTGTGTGTGTGCATATGAGCTCTTTTTTGTGTGTGGTTGTGTGTGAAAATGTGTGTATATGCATGTGAGCTCATGTGTTAGAGTTTATGTGTGTGTCCTTGTGTGCATGTACTTGTGTGTGATTGCATATGTGGTTCTACTTGTGTGTGTATGTGTGTACATTTGTTTACTTGTCTATGTACCTATGTGTGCTTGTGTGTCTGTGCAAGTGTTTGTACACATCTGTGTATGCATACATGTGTGTATGTATGTGTGCATATGTGTATACTATTACATGCATGAGTTCATGTTTGTGTGCTTTCATGAGTGTGTGTATATGACTGCACATATATTTGCATCTGTATACATGTGTAGTTGCGTGTTTGTGTGTGTTTCTATGTATGTGTGTATGCATGCATGTGTCTGTATATGTGCATGTGAGTGTGTGTGTGTGTGTGTATGCATGTGTGGTGATGTTAGTGTGCAGGTGCATGTAAGTTTGCACCTACATGTTTGTGTGTGTATTGTTTGTATGCATGTGCATGTGTGTAGTTGTAGTTGTATGCTTGCATACATATATGTTTGTGCCTATGTGTGTATTTGTGTGTGCGTGTGTTTGTTTTTGTGTGCGTGAACATCTATATATGTGTGTGTGTGTGCATGCATGTGTTTATGCTTTTGTGTGTATGAACATGTTTGCATGCATTCATATGTGTGTTTGTATGTATGTGCTCCTACTATATGTGTATGTGTCTATGTGCATTTGTGTTCATCTACAATTTTGTGCATGTTTGTGTGTATGTATGTGTGTATTTGTGTGTGCATAAGTGCATGTGTGTGTTGAGTGCATGCTTAATTGTGTGTGTATATGTTTGTGTCATTATGTGTATGTGTACATGTGCATGTACATGTGTGTGCATTTTGTGTGAATGAGTGTTTATTTATGTGTGTGTGTGTCTAGATGTGTGCGTGTGTGTGTACATGTGCATATGCATTTACATGTGTGTGTACATGTTTGTGTGCATGCATCCATGCATGTGTTTATGTGTGTAATTGTATGGGGTGTGTTTGTGTGTCTAAGCCTGTGTGAGACTGGGCTTGTCCATGTGTGTATGTGTTTGTGTGTATGTATCTGTGTGTGTATATGCATGTCTATATATGTGAGTATATTTGTGAATGTGGTTGTGAGAGATTATTCATAAGTGCATGTTGATGAGTGTGTGTGAGTTCATGGGCATGTGTGTGTGTGTTTGCATGCATGTGTGTGTACATGTGAGTGTGTTTGCTTGTGCATGCATATATTTATGCGTGTATGTGTGTAAATATGTATATGTGTGGAATTATGCATGCATGTGTGCCTGTGCCTATGCCTATGCACAAGCATGTGTGTGTTTGTGTGTGAATGCATGCTTGTGTGTGTATGCACCAATATATGTGAGGTGTGTGTGTGCATGTGTTTACATTTGTTTGTGTCTATATTTTTGTGTGTACTTGTGGATCTATATGCATCCCTTCTGTGAGTGTATGTGTGTGTGTATATATATTTATGCATGTGTGTACACTAGTGTGTGTGTGCCTATATGCATGCCTATACAAGTGTATGTGATTATGCATGTGTGTACACAATCACGTGTATGTGCATGCGTGAGTATGCTTGTGTTAGTGTTTGTGTGTACAAATGCATGTGTGTGTGTGTGCGTGAATGTTTGTGCACATGTGTTTATGTGTGCCTTTGTATGTGTATATTTGTGTGAGTGCAAGTGCATTTGTTTGTTTGTGAGTTTATTTGTGTAAGTTCTTCATTTGTGCATGTGTGTTTGTGTCTGTATGCATTGTGCATGTGTGTGTATGTGTGTGTTCGTGCATATGTATGCATATGTATGTGTGTGCATCTATGTGTTGTTGTTGTTGTTGTTGTTGTGTGTGCGTGTGTACTTGTGTGTTTTTGGTAATGAATGCATTTTATTTATGTGTGTGTATGTGTGTGGATGCATGTGTGTGTGCTTGCACATGTGTGTGTGTTATTGTGTGTGTGTGTGTATCAATGTGCATGTGAGTGGGAGCATGCATGCATAAACATGCATGTGTTTGTGCGTATTTGTGTGTATGTCATGTGTGCACATAGGTGTGTGGATGTAGTTGTCTATGATGATGTGCTTTGTGAGTATGCATGTGTGTTTTGTGTGTGCTTGTGTGTGTGTTTGTGCATATGCATGTGCATGTGTTTTTGTACATGTGCATTGTTGTTCACATGCATGTGTGTACCTTTATGTGCATTTGTCTATGTACATGTGCATGTGTGCTTCTTTGTGTATTTATGTGTGTGTGAGTGTGCATGTGTTTGTTTATGTGTGTATGTGTGCATGTATGTGCATGTGTGCATGTATGTGCATGTGTGTATATGTGTATGTGTTTGTCTGTGTGTCTATTTGTGTATGATCATATGAGCATATGTTTATGTGAATGGGTGCACAAGCACATGTTGAGGTTCTTGTGTGTCGGTGTTTGTGTGAGCATCTATGTTTGTGTGCATGAATACTCATGTGTTTGTGTGTACACATAGGCATAATTGTCTTTGTATGCTTGTGCATGTGGGTGAATGTGCATGCATGTCTACATGTGTTTGCAAAAGCTACCTTGCATGCATGGGCCAGTGTGTGTGTATGTGTTCATGTATGTGCGTGTAGTCGTGTGTTTACATTTGTGTATCTATGTTTGCATGTGTGGGAGTGTGGGTTTGTGTGCATGTATTTGCATGCATACACATATACGAGTACACTTGAGTACATACATGCATCGACATGTGAATGTGTGTAATGGTGCATGCTTAAGTGTGTGTGCACGAGTGTGTGTCTATGCATACATTGTGTGCATATATGTGTGTGTATGCATATGTATGTGTGGGTGCATATGCATGACATTTTGTAGGTGTGTCTATATGTGTGTATGTGTAAGCATATGTGTCTTTGTATATGTGTTTGTGTGTATGTCTATTTGTGTGTGTGCACACAAGTGAATGTGTGTGCGAGTTTGTGCATGTGTGTATGCATTTGTTGTGTTTGTGCACACATGTGTGCACATGTGTGTGTCTGGTAATGTGTGTATATGAGAGTGTGCTGTGTGTGTATGTTTGTGGGTGTGTCTGTGTGAATGTGTGTGCGTGTTTGTGTGCATGCATGGTGTGGGTGTGTGTGCGTGTCTGTATGCATGAGTTGGCATGAGTAAGTGCATGTGCGTGGAGTGCATGTGTGTTTCTATGTGTGCATCCATATGTGTTTTTTTAGGTGTTTGTGTGTGAGTCTGTCTGCATGTATGTGCATGTGTATGTGTGTGTGTGCATGTGCACGTATATTCATGTATGTGTGCATGTGTATGTGTATGTGTCCATGCATGTGTGTGTTTGTTCGAGAGTGTGTGTGTGTATATATGTATGTGCATTTGTGTGTGTGTTTGTATGTGTGCGTGAGAGTGTGCACATGTGGTTGCATATGCTTGTGGGTGTGCATGTATATGGATGCATGTGTGATCATGTGCATGAGTGCATGGATCTTTTTGTGCATTTGTGTATATGTGCATATGATTATATATGTGTGTGCTTGTGTGTGTGTTCAAGTCTATTTTCCTTTGCATATTTAACTGAGTGTGTACTTTTGCATGTGCATGTGTGTGCATGGGTACACGTGTGTGTGTGCTCGTGTGCAAGCTTGAGTATATGCATGCATTAGTGTGCTTTTGTGAGTGTGTGTATGCATGTGAATGCGAGTGTGTGTGTGTGTGTGCAAGGTTGTGCACAATTGTGCATGCCTTTATGTGTGGATGTGCATGTGCTTGTGCATGTGTGTAAGTGTGTATACGTGCATGTTTGTGGCTGTGTGCATTTGTGCATGTGTGAATACATGTGTTAGTGTTTGAGTCTGTATGTGTGTACATGTAACTATGTATACATGTGTATGTGTGAATGTTTATATGTATTAGTGTGAGTATGTGTGTGCATGTGTGTATGTGTTTATGTGTGTTTGGGTGTGTAGATGTGCATGTGTATTCTTGTATGTATGTATTCTTGTGTGCATGCATTCATGTGTTTTAATGTGTGTGTGTAGGCACGTGTATATATGCATATTAGTATGCGTGTGTTTATGTGTGCCCATGTGTATGTGTATGCATGAGTGTGTGTGTGTGTATGTGGGTGTGCTTGCATGTGTGTATATTTTTATATTTATACTAGCATGTGTGCATGTGCATATGTACATGTGTAGGTGAGTGTGAGAGTGTATGCATGCGTGTTTGTGTGTGTATTTATGTGTGCATTTGTGTGTGTTTGTGATTATGTGTGTCTGTGTTCATATGTGCTTATATATGCATATGTATGTGTGTGTGCATTTGTGTATGTGCATAAGTGTGCATGTGCGAGCTTAGTGTGTGTGTTCTTGAGTGATAATGTGTGTGTGTGTGTATGTGTTTCAGCCTATGCGGGTGCATGTGTGTGTACTTGTCTTGGCACATGTGCTCACAAGCACCTATTAAGGTGTGTGTGCCTATGTTTGTATGATAGTGTAGTCATTAGTGTGCACATATGAGTTTGTGTGTTTGCAACTAGGGTTTTGTGTGTGCTTGTATTTGTGTTTTTGTGTAGGTGTGTATGTGGTGTTTTTTGTATATGTATACTTATGTGTGTGTGTGTGTGGGCTTGTGTGTGGGTATGTGTGTGAGTGTATTTGTGCATGTTGACAAAAGTGTGCCTATGTGTGCTTGTCTTTGCATGTATATGTGCATGTGTTTGTGTGTATATGCATGCCTGTGTATGCCTGTACGTATATATGTGTGTATGATCTTGTTGTGAATGTGCAAGTTTGTTTTGTGCGTGCAAGTGCATTTTTGCATACATGTGTGTATGTGTGTGAGTGCATCAGTACCTATGTTTATGCTGGTGTGTATGCATGTTTGTGCATGTGTGCAAGGGCACATGTTTTTGTATGTGTGCAAGGGCACATGTTTGTGTATGTCTATATGTGTGCTTGCATTTTTGCGTTTGTAAATTTGTGCATGTGTTGGTTTATCTATGTGTTTTTGTGCTTATATGAGCACATGTTTGTGGATGCAAGTTTATGTGTGTGTTTGCATGAATACAAGTGTGTGTATGGGTGTATATGCATTTGCACGTGTGTGCACGTGTGTTTGTGCATGACTGTGCATGTGTGTGTGCGTGCGAGTATGTGTGTAAGTGTGAATGCTTGTGCATGTGTGCATGTATTTGCATGTGCATGCATGTGTGAGTGTGTGCCTATGTTTGTTCATGTGTGTGTTTGCTTGTGTGTGTGTGTGTATGTGTGCATATGCACATATCTGTAAGTGCAAATGCATGTGTCTATATGACTATGAATATACAAGAATGTGTGTGTGTGCATAACTATGTTTGTATTTGTGTTCGAGTGTTTAGGCATGTGTGCCAATGCAAGCATGTACTCGTATGTGTGCATGTGTGTGCATGCATTCATGCATGCATGAACATGTGTTTTGTGCATGTGTATGCATGTATGTGTATGTGCATGTGTGTGTGTGCATGTTAGTATCTATATTTATGTGCGTGCATGCATGTGCGCAAGTGTGTGCGTATGTGTGCATATGTGCATGATTCCTTGTTTGTGTGCATGTGTGTGTGTGCATGTGTGAATGTTAGTGTGTATACATGAGTGCATCTTTGTGTGTGTGCATGTGTGTGTTTGCATGCATGTTTATACAAGTGTTTTCGTGTGTGTGTGTGTGTTTGTGTGTGCATGTATCTATGTTTTATGATTTTTATTGCGTGCTTATGTATGTGTGCATTTGCATGTTTGTCTACTTGTTTTCTTATGTGTGTGCATGTGTGTATATATTTGTATGTGTGTGCACCTATATGGGTTAATTTGCAAGTGTGTTCTTATGAGCACGTTAGCATGCTTATGCATGTGTATGTATATTTGTGTGCACTTGTATGTGCATTTGTGTTTGTACATGCATTTGTGCTTATGTGTTTGTGTGTGTATGTTAGTGTGTGTGCATTTGCATATGTTTTGTGTATGTGTGTGTGCATAAGTTTGTGTTCATATCAGTGCAAGTGTGTGTGTGTGTGTGAGCATGTGTGCTTGTGTGTGCTTGTGCTTGTTTGTGTGTGTATGCATATGTTTGTGCACATGTTAATGTGCATATGAGTGTGTGAACAAGAACATGTGTGATTGTGTGTGCATGTGTGTTCGTGTGTGCGTGCATGCATGCTCATATGCATGCATGCATGCATTTGGGTTTATGATTGTGTATGTTTGTGAATGTGTGTGTATGTGTTTGTGTGTATGTCATATAGTATGCACTTGTGGATGTACCTTTATGTTTGTCTGTGTGTGTGCTTGAGTGTGTGTACACATATGCATGTGCATGAGCTTTATTCTAAATGTGTGTGTGTGTAATGGTCTGCATGTGTGTGCTTGTGCTTGTGTGTTTGTAGGTTTGTGTGCTTATGTGTGGAAGTGTATATGTGTGTGCATGTGTTTGTCAGTGGGTATGTGCATATAGGTGTGCTAGTACAAGCATGTGCATCTGGGCTTGTGAGTACGTGTGTGCAACTGTAAGTATGTGAGTGTTCGTGTGCATGATTTTGTGCATGTGTCTGTGCTTCATACTAGTGTGTACCTGTGTGCGATTTCATGTGTATGTGAGTTTCTTTGCATGAGAATGAGTGTTTGTGTGTGTGCATGTGTGCTTGTGTACATATGTGGGTCTGTATGTATTCTTGTGTGTGTGCATTATGCAAGTATTTATGTGTGTTCATGTGTACATGTGTGAATATGTGTGTGTTATGTGTGTTCAAGTGTACATTGGTGTGTGTGTGCATGTGCATGTTTGTGTGTGTTTTTGTACATGTGTTTGTGAGTTTGTGTCATGCCTGCTTGTGCATGTGTATGAATGTGTGTATGTGTGTTTCATTTTGGGTGTGTGTATATGGGTGCTTATGCTTTTGCAAGTGTGTATGTTTGTGTGCTTGATGTGTGTGTGAGTGTGTACATGTGTGTATGCATAAGTACATATGTGGATGCACATGTGTGCATATTTGTGTATGTATGCGTGTGCCTATGTGTGCATATGCATGTGTGTGTGTGGATATGTGTAAGTGTTCATACGTCTATGTGTGTGTGCACATGTTTGTGCTTGTGTGTGTGTGTGCATGCATGTGCGCATACATGTGTACATATATGTGTGTGTGCATATGTTTGTGTGTGGGTTTGTTTTTGTGCATGTGTGTGTGTATGCATGCATGTGTTTTTATGTTTTTGTAGGCATGCATGTGTGTGTTTGTTCATTTATCTGTGTTCATGTGCTAGTGCATCCATGTGTGTGTGCATGTGTCTATTTTTGTGAATGTCACATGCATATGTGTGCATGTACATATGTGCGAGCTTGTGAATTTTTATGTGTGTGTGAGTTTGCATGCATGCGTGTGCATGCATATGCATATCCTTGTGCCTGTGTGTTGTACATGTGTGTGAATGTCTATGAGCCTTTGTCTATATGTGCTTGTACACTAGTTCTTAAGCATGTCCATGAGCTTTCTATCAGTGTATGTGTGTGTGTGTATATATGCATGTTTATGAATACATCCATGTCCATGTTCATGTGTATGCTTATATTCATGTGTGTGTTTATGTGAGTGTGTGTGCATGCATGCATGCTATGCATGTGGGTATATGTGTGTGTGTATGTGTTAGTTTGTGTAGCTGTGTGTGTGTATGTGACTACATGCATGTGCATGTGTGCATGAGTGTGTATGTGTGTGTCTAGGTGGATGGATTTGTGTGTTTGTGTAGGTGTTAGTGTATGTGTGTGTGTATGTGAGAGTGTGTTTGGGTGTTTGTGTGTATATGGGTCATTCTACATAGTGTGTGTGTGCATGTGCATGTATGTGTGTGTTTTTGTGTGCACGTGCATACATGTGTTTGTTTGTGTGTTCATCTGTGTGTAGGCGTTTGTGTGTATGCACATGGGCATATGCATGTGTTTGGATGCATCCACGTGCATGTGTATTCATGTGATTATACATGTGTTTGGGTGTGTGCAAGTTGGCATGTGTGCATGTGTGCATATGTGACCATGTGTGTTTACTAGTGCACCTATGTCCATGTGTGTGTACTAATCCAAGTGCATGTGGGTATGCATATGTATGGGTGAATGTGCATGTGCATGTGCATGTGTTTGTGCACTTGTTTGCATAAACGTATGTGTGTGTGTGTGTTGGTGTGATTTTGGATGCGTATGAGTGCACAGTTGTGTGTGTGTGTGAGTAAATATGTGTCTATGTGTGTGCTTGAGTGATAATATGTGTGCATGTCTATGTGCATTTGTGTGTGTGTTTGGATGTTTTTAAGCTTGCATATGTGTATGTGTACTTGTCTAAGTGCTTGTGAAATTGTGTACCTATGTGGGTTCATGTACCTATTTATATGTCTGTCTTTGTTTGTTCATTGGTATGCACATGTGGGTAAGTTTCTATGTGTGTGCTTGTATGTATGTGTGCATTGTGTATGCATGCATGTGCACATGTCTGTGCATGTGTGTGTGCTTGTTTATGTGAATGTTTGTATATGTTTGTAGCAATGTGTGTGTGCATAAGTGTGCATAAGTGTGCCAATGTGTGGCTATGTGTATATGTGCATGTGTGTACATGTGTGAGTGTGCATGTACATGTGTTTGTATATATGTGTGTCTATGTGTGTGCATGTGTATGTGTGTGTATGTTTGTTTGTGTGTGTGAGAGTGTATTTTTTGATACACCTATGTGTATGTGTAAATTATGTATCTCTGTGCGGGTGTGTTTGTGTGTGTGTGTGAGTACATGCACCAACATATGTATGCCTGTGAGCATGCACATATAAGTGTGAGTTTGTGTGCACGTGTGTTTGTGTTGGCATGTATGCAAGTGTGTGCATGGGTGTTCGAGCATGTGCGTGTGTGCATGTATGTGTTTGTTCATGATTGTGCATGTGTGTCTATGTGCATTCTTGTGTGTGGTTGAGAGTGTGTGTACCTGTGCATGTTTAAGTTTCTATGCATGTGGCGCATGTGTCTAGGTGTGTGGGTGTGTTTGTGTTTCTACTTATGTGTACATGTGTGCATTGCATTTTTGTGCATACAGATGTGTGCATGTGCACATGTGTAGGTGCATGTGTTTACATGGTTGCAAGTATGTGTGTGTGTACGTGTGTGCGAGCTTTTGTGCATGTGTGTGTATGCATGTATGTCTGTGTGCATGTGTAAGCTTGTGTCTATCAGTGTATGTGTGCGTGTGGGTGTGCATAGATGCATGCAAGTATGCGTGAGCATGTGCTTTGTTCATGAGTATATGTGATTTGTTTGTGTGTGTACTTGTGTATACCTTTGTATTTATGTATCTTTATTTGCATGTGTGTGTGCATGTGCATGTGAGTGTGTGAATGTGTGTGCATTTTTATGTTTGCGTGTGTGGGTGCAGCGTAGATATGCATATGTTTGTGATTGTGCATATGTGTGAGTGTGAGTGCATGCATGATTGTGCATGTGTGTGCATGTTAGTGTGTGTGTGTCTATGTCTGTATGCATGTGCATGCATTTAAGCATGCATGAGTGTGTATGCATGCTCATGCATGTGTGTGTGTGTGCATGCAAATAAGTGGGTGGATGTAGGTGCACATGTGAGTGTGTGTATATTTGTATGCATGGGTGAACATATGTGTGTGTGAGTGCCTATGTTTGTTCTTGTGTGTATGCTCATGAGTGTGTGTGTGTGTGTGAGTGCATGCTTGTGCATGTGTGCTTGTGTGGGTGCTTGTGACATGGTTGCATGTGTGAAAGCATTTGTGCATGGGTGCAAGCATGTTTACGTGTGTGTGTGTGTGTGCATGCATATACATTTGTATATGTACAGATATGTGTGTGTGGGTGCATGTGGGTGTGTGCATGCATACTTACATGCATTTGGTGATTGTGCTTTGTGTAGGTGTATGTGTGCATGCAGTTGTGCAGGTGTGCGTGTGTGTGTTTTCATGTGTGCATGTGTGTGCTTGTTTGTGTTCATGTATGTGAACATGACATTCTGTGCATATGTCTGCCTATGTGTGCATATCTATCTTTGTATGTGTGTGTGTTTGCGTGTGCATATTTGTGATTGCATGTGCATGTGCATATGAATGTGCATGTATGACTATGTACATTTGTGTGTGTGTGTATAGGTGTGAATGTGCATGTGTGTACGTGTTTATGCTTGTGTGTGTAATTATGTTCATGTATGTGTTTTTGCATGTGTATGTATGTGTACATATGCATGTGTGTATTCTTGTGTTCCTATATTTGTATGCATGTGTGTGCATGCATGTGCATTCGTGTGTGGTTTGTATAGGTTAGTTCGTGTGCATATATTTGTACATGTGCAAGTGTGCTGTGGGTATGTGTGTCATATTGCATGTATGGGTGGGTATACAAACATTTATATGATTGTGTATACATAGATTTATATGATTGTGTCCATGCATGAGTGTGTGTGCAAGCATGTGTGTACTTATACTCATCTTTGTGTGTGTCTACACTTATAAGTGTGTGTGATTAGGAGCATGTATGGTTATGCATGGATGCACATGTCTGTGTGTGTCTCTATGTGTGAGTGTGTCTCAATGTGTAGATGCATGTGTGTGTACATGCACATGTGTGCACGTGTTTGTGTGTGTTATGCATGAATATGTGTGGATGTGTGTGGATGTGGGTATGTGGCTATGTTAGTATGTGCATTCATATGTGTGCACATGTGTGTGTATGCATGTGTGTTTGTGCTTGTGCATGTTTGGTTTGTGTGCATGC
This sequence comes from Vanilla planifolia, assembly GCA_023846275.1. Taxonomy (NCBI): domain Eukaryota; kingdom Viridiplantae; phylum Streptophyta; class Magnoliopsida; order Asparagales; family Orchidaceae; genus Vanilla; species Vanilla planifolia. The sequence goes on along the minus strand of JAIUJO010000050.1, from coordinate 151,811 downwards.
ACATGTGCATGAGTGTACTTGTTAATGTACATGTGTATCTTTGTGTCTTTGTGGCTATGTGATTGAGTGTGTGTACATGTGCGTGTCTATGTGCTTGTGCATTTGTGCATGCATGTATCTATGTGTGTGTGTTGGTTTGTGTGTGTGCATGTGCATGTGCATGTGTGTGTGTACACTTGCATGTGTATGTGAGTGTGTTAAGTGTTTGGCATGTAGATGGGTGTGTTTGTTTGTGTCTGTGTGAATCTCCATACATGTGTATGTGTGAAACTACATGGCATGTGAGTGTTTCTATGTGTGTGCATGATTGCATGTTTGTGTGTGTGCACACAGGCTTGTGTATGCTTGCATGCATGTGTGTGCCCCCACATATGTGTGTGTGCATATGTGTGATTGTGCATATATTTGAATGTGTGTGCTTGTATGTGTGGTTGTGTGTTCCTATTTTTGCATGTGTGTGCTTATTCGTGTAGTACGTTCATATGTATGTGTGATGCATTTATGCATGTGTGAGAGCTTGTGTGTGTGAATATGTGTGTGCAATCTTGTATGTGTGTATGTTTGCATGTTTGTGCATCTATTTATGTAGATCTATGAATGTGTGTTCGTGCTTGTGTGCTTGTGTACTGTATGCATGAGTGTATGTATGTTGGTGTGCAAGCATTATTTTATGTTTGTGTATTTTTACAAGCATGTGTGCACATGCATGTGTATATGTGTGTGCGAGTTTGTGAGTGTATATGTGTGCATTTGTGTGTCTATGTATGTGTGCATTTATGAGTGTTTGTGATTGTGTTTGTGTGCATGTGTGCTTATATATGCATGTATATGTGTGTGTGCATGTGGGTGTGTGCATGAGTGTTTGTGTATGAGTACTTATGTGTGTGTGCTTGAGTGATTGTGTGTGTGTACTTGTGTGGGCATGCGTGCTTGCAAGTACTTATTTATGTGCGCGTGCCAATGTGTGTGTGTTTGTGCATTCATTAGTGTACAAATGTGAGTATATGTCTTCGCAAGTGTGATTTTATGTGTGCATGTGTGTGTGTGTGTGCTTGTATGTGTGTGCATGTGTATATGCATGTACTTGTGTGTATGCATTTTCATGTGTGTGCTGGTGTATATTTGTTTGTATGCGAACATGCGTGTGTATGTGTGTGTGCATATATGTGTGTGCATATGCATGTTTATTTGTGTGTGTAAGCACTTTTTTGCATGCATGTGTTTATGTGTGTGTGCATCAGTACCTATGTCTATACAGGTGTGTATGCCGGTTTGTGTGTGCTTGAGTAAGGGCACACGTTTGTATGTGCCTACATGTGTGTGTGCTTTTTTGTGTTTGTAAGTTTGTGCATGTGTTTGTTCGACTATGTGTGTTTTTGTGCCTATGTGAGTGCATGTGTGTGGATGTCAGTTTGTGTGTGCGTGTGTATGTGTTGATGTGTTTGTGTGTGTGTTCGTATGCCTACAGGTGTGTGCATGGCTGTGCTTGCATGTGCACATGTGTGTGCATAATTTTTGTTCATGAATGTGTATGTGTGTCTGTGCATGCCTACATATGCATGTGAGTATGTGTGAATGCATGAGGGCCTATATAGGCACATGTGCATGCATGTGTGTGTGTGTGTGCCTATGTTTTTTACGTGTGGGGTTGTGTGTGTGCATGTGTGCATATGCATGGGTGTGCATGTGTGCATGTATGAATATGTATAGGTGCAAATGGATGTGTCTATGTGGCTATGCATATACAAGTATGTGTGTGTGCACAAGTATATTTGTATGTTTGTGCAAGTGTTTGGGCATGTGTAAGCATGTGTATGTATAAATGTGTGTATGTATGTGCATGTATGCATGTGCTTGTGTGTATATGTATATGCATGTTTGAGTGTGTGCATATGTTTGTATAAGTGTGTGTATCCTTTTTTGTGTGCATGTGTGAATTTTTTGGGTGTACATGTGCACATGTTTGTGTGTGCATGTGCATGCGAGAGAGTGTGTGCATGCATGTTTATGTATGTGCATGCATGTGAGAATGTTTGTTTGTCTATGCATGTGTCTATGTGTTTTTGATTTTTTGTGTGTTTATGTATGGGTGCATGTGCATTTTTTTCGACTTGTGTTATATTGTATTTGAATGTGTACATATATTTGTATGTGTTTGTGTACCTATGTGGTGTGGGTGCATTTGCATGTGTGTTCTTATGATCATGTATGTGTACTTGTGCATGCGTTTGTGTGTTTGAGTGCACGTGTGTGTGCATTTGTATTTGTACATGTGCATGTCCCTATGTGTTTGCATGTGTAGTCTACATATAGGTCCACATATGTGTATCCATGCCTATGTGTGCACCTATGCATGGTTTTGTGCATGTGTGTATGTGTGTGTGCATGAGTTTGTGTTCTTGTGAGTGCAAGTGCATATATGTGTGTACAAGTGTTCTTTTATGTGCATGTTAGTACTTGTGTGAGTGTATGCATGTGTTTGTGCACATTGTTAAGGGCATGTATGCATGTGAACAAGCACGTGTGTGATTGTGTGTGCATGTGTGTGTTCATGTGTGCATGCATGCATACATGTGTGTGTTTATGCAAGTGTATATGTGCATGTGAATGTGTATGTATGTGGTTGTGTGTGTGTGTGTATGCATACATATATGCACATCTGTGTACGCCTTTGTGTATGTGTGTATGTGTGTGCATGTTTGTGATTCTATGTGTGTTTGTTGGTTTGTGTGTTTGGGTGTGTCTACATATATGCATGTGCATGTGCTTAATTTTGAATGTGTGTGTGTCTAATGGTGTGCATGTGTGTGTTCTTGTGTTTTTGTGTGCTTATAGATGTTTGTGCTTGTATATGCAAGTGTATGTATGTGTGCATATGTTTGTCTATGTTTATGTGCATATAGGTGTGGTAGTACATGCATGTGCATCTGTGCTTGCACATATGTTTGCGAGTGTGTGTGCGAGTGTGTGTGAATGTGTGAGTCTATGTGTGTGCACTTCATACAAGTGTGTGTATGTGTGTGATTGCATGTGTATATGAGTTTCTTTGCATTTGAGTGTGTGTGTTCTTGTGTGTGAATGTGGGTTTATGAATATTTTTGTGTGTGCATCATTATGCAAGTGTTTGTGTGTGTTCATGCACACATGTGTGAATATGTGTATGTGTGCATGCATGTTTGTTCATGGGTGTGTGTGTGTGTGTCTATGAATGTGTGTGTGCATTTGTATGTGTGCATGTGTGAGGGTCTGTGTGTGCATGAATGTGTGTGCTTATAATAGGCATGTGTGTGTGTGTGCTTGTCTGTGTAGGTGTCTGTGTGTATATATATGCATTTGTGTGTGTGTGTGAGAGTTCATGCAAATGTGTGTCCATATGACTTTACATGCGTGTGTATGTGTGTGCATGCATGTTTGTTTATGTGTGTGTGTGTATGTGCATGTCTATGTGTGCATGTGTTTATACATTAATGCATGTGTGTATGTGTGCATGTGTAAGCATGTTTGTTTTTACTTTTTTGTGCATGTGTGTGAGCACGTGTGCATGTTTGCTCATGTGTGAGTGTATGTATGTTTATGTAGATGTTTGTGTTTGTATTTGTGTGCATATATATATATATATATATGTGTGTGTGTGTGAATGTGTGTGCTTGTACATTTGCATGTGTACATGTGAATGTGTGTGATTCTGCATGCATGTTTGTGCACGTCTTTTTAAGGCTGTGCCATGTGTGTGTGTGCTTGAGTGTGCATGAGTGCATGTTGGTCTTTGTGCATGCATGTGTGCGTATGTGCACATGTGTAGGTGTGTGTGTGTGCTTGAGTGTGCATGAGTGCATGTTGGTCTTGGTGCATGCATGTGTGTGTATGTGCACATGTGTAGGTGTGTGTGTGTGTGCATGTGAGTGTTTGTTTGTGTGGGCATATGTGTATATGCCTTCATGTTTGCGAATGAGTTTATGCATGTGCTTGCTCATGCATGCTCAAAGGTATGTGTGGTTTTGCATTTGTATGTGTGCATGGGTACATGCTTATGTTTGTTTATGCATGTGAGTGTGCATGTGCATGTGTATACATGAGTGCACTTGTGTGTACATTTGTGCATATGTGCTGGCATGTGTGTATACATGTGTGTGTTTTTGCATGCATGTGTGTGTGTAAATAAATGAGTGTGTAGATGTGTGTGTGTGTGTGCATGTGAGTTTGCATAATTATTCATGTACGTTTGTGTGTTTATGTATGCATGTGCATTTTTGTGTGCTTGTTTGTAAGTGTGTGTGTGCATGTGTGGATGCACATGTTTGTGTGTACAAATACATGTGCATGCATGTTTATGTGTGCCAAAGTTTTTGGGCATGAGCACATGCATGTGTGTTTTTATGTGTGTGTGTGTGTGTGTGTGTGTGTATGTGTGTGTGTGTGTGTTTGTGTATGGGTTTGTCTATGTGCAAGTGCATGTGTGTCCAGGTGTGTGGTTATGTGTGGATGAAGATCTATTTGAATGGCTATGCACATGCTTTTGTGTATGTGTATGTTCCTGCTTATGTGTGTATGTTTCCATAATGGTGTATGTGTGTTTGTGAGTGTGTGCATTTTATACGTGTGCTTGTGTGTGTGTGTGTTGTGGTATCTATATTTGGGTGTGTGTGTGTATGTGTGCATATGTGCATGTTTGTGTGCTTATGCATGTCGATGTATGTGTGTGTTCCTGCTTGTGTGTGTATGTGTCCAAAAGTGTGTATGAGTGTTTGTGAGTGTGTGCATTTTATGCTTGTGCTTGTGTGTGTGTCATGGTGTTTTTGTTTGGGTGTGTGTGTGTGCATATGTGCATGTTTATGTTCTTATGCATGCATGTGTATGTACGTGTTTGCATGCAAGCACATGAGTATGTTGATATGTGTAGGTGTGTGCAAGTTTGTGCTTGTGTGTGCCTGTTTGTGTGTGCAAGTAAGAACATGTGTGTGTGTGTTTTGGTACACATAACAATGTGTGTATCTTTGTGTGGGTGTGCATGCACATGTGCATCATTGCATTTCTTCATGCATGTGTGTCTACACTAATGTGTGTGTGTGTGTACATGTGCTTTTATGTTGTTGTGTGTATTCATGTGTGTATGTGCATGTGTTTGCATGCATGTGCATTTTGCAAATTTATGTACGTGTGTGTTCGTGCATGTATGTGGGGCTACATATATGTGCATGTGCATGCATGTGTATGTACATATGCAATTTTGTGTATGTGCTAGTTCATGTGTAGTGGTGTGTATAAGTATAGTTTTGTAAGTGTGTATGTCTAAGTTTGCATCTTTATGTGTGTGTGTGCATCTGCATATGTATGTGTTTGTGCATGAATACATTTGTGGGTGTGCATAGATAGAATGTGGGCATATTTTTGTGTGTTCATGAGTGTGTGGGTGTGCTCATATGCATGTGTGCATGTGTTTATAGCAAATGTGTGTGTGCATGTGAAAGTGTGTGCTTGTGTTTTCGTGTGCTGTGTGCACACGCAAATGTGTGCATTCATGGATGTTCATGTATGTGCATGTGTGTTAGTGTGCATGCTTGTGTGTTTGTACACGTGTGTGTTCATACTTGTCTGGGTATGTGTGCATTTGTGTGTATGGATGTATGTGCATATGCATGTGCTGTGCATGTGTGTGTCTATAGAAATATGTGTGTATGTTCTTCTTTGTGTTTGAGTGCACATATGCATTAGCTTGTGTGCACATGTTGTTGTGTGCATAAGTGCATGTGTTTGTATGTATTTGTGCATTAGTTTGTGTGCATGTTCATGTGGGTGTGTGTGTGTAGATGAGTATGCATGGGTGTGTGTCTACATAACTATGTCTATTTGCATGTGTGTTTGTTCATGTGTGCATGTCTGCATTTGTACATGCGCACTATTATGTGTATGTTGCCTACGTATGATGCATGTGTATGTGTATGGGTGTCTATGTATGTAGCTATGTGTGAGTGTTTGTGCACATGTGTGTTTTTTGTGTGTGTGTTTTATGAGGGTGTGTGTGCATGGCCATGTGCATGTGTGTTTACACGTGTGTCCATGTGCATATGTGTATATGTGCATTTGTGTACCTATTTGTGACAGTGTTTACATGCATGTATATGCGTCTCTATACATGTGCATGCCTATTTTTGTGGACATGTTTGTGTCCATGTGGGTAAATTTGTGCCCATTTTTTTGTCCATGTGTCTATGCATGTTTGTATATGTGTGTGTTCATGTGCATGTGCGTATTCCCACACATGTGTGTTGTGTGTGTGTATGCATCTTTGTGTTTGTGCATGTGCTTATGTGTATGTGTGTGTGTTTATGTGTTTGTTTGAGCTTTTATGCATACATGCGAGCATGTGTGTACATGTGTATTACATGAGTGTGCGTGTGTCTTTTTTTATTGGGAGCATACATGTGGTTGTGTGACTATAAATTTGTATGTGTGTGTGTGTATGTTTTTGTGTTTTAATGTGTGTGCACATGTGTATGCATTTATGTGTGAATGCATGTCTATGTGCATGAGAGTGTTTGTACATGCAAATATGGGAGAGCTTGTGTGTGCATATGTGCGTGTTCTTTTGCATGTGCATGTGAGTACATGTTGTTTTGTTGAGCTTCTGCATGTGCATTTTCATGTGTGCATGGGTAAATGCACATATATGTGTGTGTTTGTTTGTGTTCATGCTTATGCATGTGTCTATATGGATTCGTATATGTGTGTATATCTGTGTGCGCATGCATGTTTGTGAATGTGTCTATGGGCATTGGCAAACATGCATACATGTGGGTGTGTGTGTGAGAGTATGCATATGTGTGTGTGTGCTTATTTGTGTGTGTGAGTATGTGTGAGTGTGTATGCATGTGTGTATATGTGCATGTGCATGTGTGCTTTTCTGTGTGTGTGTGTGTGTGCATATGTGCATTTTGTTGTATGAGTGTGTATGTGTGTGTGCATTCTTATGGTGTTTGTGTGTTCATGTGCATGTGTATTAGTCTATGTGGATGTGACAGTGCATGTGTGGTTTTGTTTGTGTGTGTTTATTTATGTGCATTTGTGTGTATGTGTGTGCATATGCATGAGTGCCTGTGGTTGTGCATGTGTGTACCTGTACATGTGCATGTGTGTTTTTGCTTGAGGGTGTGTGTATGCATTTGTGTAGATTTCTGTGTGTGTGTGTATTTGAGCATGTGTGATTGTGTATGTGTGTGTGCATGTTTCACTTATTTGCATGTACATGGGTTGGTGTGTATGGTCTTAGTTGCATGCATGTGTGTGTATTTGTGCATCCATGTGTGGGTGTGTGTGTGTGTGTTTGTGTGCACATGCATGTTTGTGCTTCTGTTCATGTGTGTGTGTTTATGCAACTATTTTTATGTAGTTGTGTGCATTATGCATCCATGTGTGTGTATGTGTGCATGTTCTTACATGTGTGCATGTGCCTACATGTGTGTGCACTATTATGTGCATGCATGTTTATGTGTTTGCATATGTGTGTGCTTTTGAGTGCACAGGTGTGCTTATGTAAGTCCTCATGTGTTCATGTGTGTGCATGTGTATGTATGCTTGTGTGTGGTTATGTATATGTGTGTGGATGCGTATGGCTGCATGCACGCAAATGTTTATGTTTGTGTGCGTGTCTAAGAGTGTGTGTTTGAATGTGTGCATGTGTAAGGTTGGGGGGGTGTATGTGTGAGTGTATGTGCATATGTGTTTGTGTATGAGTGTACATGTCCATGTGTGTCTTGGTATGTGTATGTGTGTGTCCATACATGTGTGTATAATTTTGCATGTATGTGTGTTCTTGTTTGTGTGTGTGTGTGTGTTTGTGTGCTTGTGCATGTTCATATTTTTGTGCATGTGTACACATGAGCATGTGTGAATGTGTTTGTGAGTGTATGTGCATGAGTGTATATGTGCATGTGAAAGTGTTTTCTTACATGTGCTTGTGCATGTGTTTCAATGCTTTTTCATGTGTGTGCATGCACGTGTGTGAATGGATGTCTATGCATGTGTGCATTTATGTTGCTATGTGCATGTATGCATGCATGCCCATGTATGGATGTATGCATATGTATGTGTATTTGTAAGTGTGTGTAAACATGTCTCTATGTGTGCATGCATGCATTTGTGTGTGTGTGCATATGTGAGTTTGGTGTGTGTACATGTGCTTATTTTGGTGTGTGTGAGCCTTTATGTGTGCATGTTTATGCATGTGTAGGTGTGTATATGTGTGCATGTGTGGCCATGCATGCTGTGTGAGTAATAGTGTGTACACATACGTGTGTTCATTCGTTCATGCATGTCTGCATGCGTGTGTGTTTGTGCCTGTGTGTATGTATGTATATGTACATGTGTGTGTGTTAGTGTGCGGGCTATTCTTTTGATTGTGCATGTGTGCATGAGTTTATGCACATACATGCATGAGGTTTTTTGCTTGTTACGTGAGTGTATGTGCATGCATGTGTTTGTGTGCATGTTAGGTGTCAGTGTTTGAGAGAGAGAATGTCTGTAAGTGTATGTTTTTATGCACATCAATGTGTATCTGTACATGCATGTGTGTGTGTGTGTTTTTCTACATGTGTGTGTTTGTCTATATGTTTTAATATGTATGTTTCAATTAATGTATGTGGCTATGTGTGTGCATGCATGCTTGTGTGTTTGGTCATGTGTACATGTGCATTTGTGTTTGTGTGTGTAGATGTCATTGTGCATTTGTGGTTTTGTTTGTGCATGTGTTTCCATGTATGTATGTACTTATGCATGTGAATGTGTGTTTGTGCATCAGAGCATGTCTATGTGCATAGTTGTGTGTGTGTGTGTATGTGTTTGTGTGTTTGCTTGTGTGGATGTATATGTGTTGTTGTGCATGTATGCATGAGTGTGTGTGTGTGTGTGCATTCATGCATGAGTGTGCGTGTGTGCATTTACACATGTATTTGCATGCAGTTGTGTGTGTTGTGCATTCATGTGTGCATATGTGTATGTGCGTTATGTGTATGTTTATATATATATATGTGTGTGTGTATGTGCATGCATGTTTGTGCACGATTGTGTGGATAACTATGTGCATTTGCATGTTTGTGTGTGTGTGCTTGGGTGTGCATGAGTCTACTTGTGCGTGTGTATGCATGTTTGTGTGTGCATGTGCATGTTTACATGTATGTGTTTGGGGGTGCATGTGTGCGGTTAATGTATGTGTGATTGTACATATGTGTGTCTATGTGCATGCACTTGTTTAGTTGTACTTGTGTACGAGCATGTATTTGTGTGTGTGAGTGTCTATAACGGGGTTTATGTGTCTGTGTGTGTGTGTGGGTTCATGTATTCATGTGTGTTATGATGTGTGAGTTCATGTGTGTGTGTGTGCATGTAGACAAAGTTGTGTGTGGACGGGTGCACACGTGTTTGGTCATGTGTCTATGCATGTGTGCGTGTTTGTGCAAGTATGTATGCGTGTGTGTGCATGTATGGGTGTATGTGTATATACGTCTACGTATGTGTGTGGTTGTGCATCTCCATATGCATTTGTGTGTACTTACTTGTCTATGTGTAAACATGCACTTGTTTGCATTTATGCATGCATGTTTGTGTGCACATGTTTGTTTGTGTGTATATTCATATTTTTCTACATGTTTTACATAGGCATGCATGAATATGTGCATGTATATGAGTGTGTGTGTGTGTGTGAGGGTGTGCATATGTGCATGTTCAAGTGTTTGCTTGCATGTGTATGTGCATGTGTTTTTGTTCTTATTCATGTTTGTGCATGGGTGCATGCATGCTTATGTGAATGTGTGTCTATTGGTGTGTATTTATGTAGGAGTGTGCAAGTGTGCATGCATTGTTAAGTGTGGATGTGTGCATGAAAATGTGTATGTGCATGTGTGTGTGAGCATGTCTGTATGTGTGTATGCACATATGTGCATGATTTTCTATGCATGTTCAAGTGTTGTTGTATGTGTGTGTGCACGTGCATGTTTTCAGGTGTGTGTGCATGAGCATGCATGTTTGCCTTCACGTATGCATGTATATGCACATGTGAGTGTGTATGTATGTGCATGTATGGGTGCATGTGCTGTGTGTAAGGGTGTGTGCTTGCATGTGTGTCCATTTTTACATGCGTGCATGTGTGTGTATGTGTGAGGGCATGCATGTGCTCATGCATGCATTTGTGTAGGTTATCATTGTGTTTGTGCATGCATTTATGTATATGTGCATGAGTTCGTGCACATGAATGCATATGTTTTTTTTGCATGTGTGTGTGTGTGCATGTTTGTGTGCATATGGTTGCGTGTGTGATTGCTTATGTGCATGTGTGCTTGAGTGTGTCTATGTGCATGCATGTGTGTATGGATATACATGTGTGCATGTGCATGCATGTGTGAGTTAGTATGTGTGTGTATATTTGTTATCATGAGCATGTATGCATGTTTGCACATTTGCATGTGCCTGTGTATGTGCATTAATACATTTGCATGCATGTGTGCTATTATGTGTATGCATGTGTGTGTGTGTATGTGTGGGCATACATGATCATGTGTGTATGCATCTTTGTGAGCATGTGTTTGAGCCTATATTTATGAATATTTGTGTAGTTTTTTATTCATATGCATGCATAGGTGTGTGTGTGTATAGACATGCACAAGACTGTGCACATGTGTGCTTGTGTGTGTGAATGTATGTGTGTGCATGCATGTGTGTGTGCTTGTGTGCATGTAAGGGTGTGGGTGTGCATGTGTATATGTGTTTTAGTGTGCATGTGTGTATGTACGTGTGTGCATGGGTGGGCATCTTTTGTATATATGCATATGATTGAATTGGTGCATGTGAGTGCACACATGCATGTGTATTTCAACGTGTGTGTGTGCATTTTTGTGCAATTTCATGTATGTGTAAATGTGTATGCACGTGAGTCTTTGTGTGTGTTTATGCACACGTGAGTGGATGTGTGTTTTGTGAGTGCATGTGCATGTGTGCTAATTTGTCTATGTATTTGTGTGTGTGTGCTTGTTTGTGTGCGTCTATGTACATCTATGTATTTGAGTGTGCATGCTTATGCATTTGTATTTGTGTGTATTTGCATGTGTTTTTGCATGAGTGTGTGTGTAATTGTGTGTGTGCATGTGAGTGTGCATGTGAGTCTGTGCACATGAATGTTCATGCTTGTGTGCATATATGAGTGCCTGCATATGCGAGCATGTTTGTTTGCACATATTCATCTATATTTTGGGCTTGTGTTTGCATGTGTGAATGTTTGTTAGGATGTGTGTGGGCGTGCATAAGTGTGTAAGCTTGTCATTTTTTCTTGTGAAATTATGTGTATGTGTGACAATTCCTGTATGTGTCTTTGTGTACATGTGTGCATGCATGCATGTGTGTAGGTGCATGTGTGCGAATGTGTTGTTGTGCACATGTGTGAATGTAAGCAAGTGTGTGTGTGCGTGCATGTGAGTTAGTGTGTATGTGCATGCTTGAGTGTGGAGGACATGTGTTAGTGTTTGTGTCTATGTGTGCATGTGTGCACATGTGTGAGTGTTTGCATGTGTCTGTGTATGTATGTGTGCTTATTCATGTATGTGAGTGTGTATTTGAGTTTATGTTAGTGTGAATGTGTGTGCATGTGTTTGTTCTTGTCTGTGTTCTTGTATATGCATATGAGGGTGTGCATGTGTGTTTATGTGCATGAGTTCATGTGCATGTGATTGTGTGTATGCATGTGTGTTTATTTGTGCTTGTGTGTGTGCATATGCTTGTTTGTTTATGTTTGTGTGCATGTTTGTGTTTGTGAGTGTGCATGCTTGTGTGTGTACAAGTGTATGTGCTTAGGTGTGTGCTTGTGCTTATGGGTGTACATGCATTTGTGTAAGTTTTTGTGCATGTGCACATGTATGAATGTGTGTTTATGCATGCTTGTCTGTATGTGTGTCTAAGAGTTTGTGCATGCATGCTTGAGCATGTGTGTTCATGTGTGTTTGTGTATATGTGTGTTTCATTTTGAGTGTGTGTATGTGGGTGCTTATGCTTCTGCATGCGTGTGTGTTTGTGTGCTTATATGTGTGTATGTTTGTGTGCTTGTGCATTATGGCACATGTGCATGTGCGTATGTGCTTGTGTGTGTACGTTTGTGCCAGCATATGAATGCCTGTGTGTGTCCCCATGTGTGTGCATGCATATGCATATCCTTGTGCCTATGTGTGTTTTGCATGTGTGTGAATGTGTATGAGCCTTTGTCTATATGTGTTTGTACTCTTATTCCTATGCATGTTTTTGGGATTTCTATCAAAATGTGTGTGTGCATGCATATTTGTGAATGTGTCCATGTCCATGTACAAGCATGTGTATGTGTTCATGTGTGTGATTGTGTGAGTGTGTGTGTGCATGTGGGTATATGTGCATATGCATAGGAGGGTGTGTATTTGTGTGGATATGCATGTATGTGTTAGTATGTGTGTTTGTTTGTGCATGTGTGTATATATGTGTGTGCATTCTATGTGTGCTTATGTATTTTTATGTCTATTTGTATGCATATTTGTGGGTGTGGGTGTGCCTGCATATGCATGCATGTGTGTAGATGCATGTGTGTATATGCATGTGCAAGTGTGTGCACATCTATGTGTCTAGGCATGGGTGTGTGTGTGTAGGTGTCAGTGTGTGTTGTTGTGTGTGTGTGTGCATGTCTGTAGTTGTGTGTGTTTGTATGTGTCTGCATACTTGTGCATGTGTACATGAGTGCATATGTGTGCATCCATGTGCATGGATTTTCATGTTTATGCAAGTGCAAGCACATGTGTGTGTGAGAGAGTGTGTTTAGGTGAAGTAAATGTGTGTGTGTGTGTGTGTATATGGATGTGCATGCATATGTTTTTGTGTTTGTGTGTGCACATGCAGACATGTATGTGTGTTCACCTGTATATAGGTGTTTGTGAGTCTTTGTTTATGCACGTGGGCATATGCATTTGTTTGGGTGCATGCATTTGTGTGTGTATACATGTGCATATGTATTCATTGTCATTGTACATGTGTTTGGGTGCATCCAAGTTGGCATGTGTGTGTGCATGTGTTTGCAAGAATGTATGCATGTGTGTGTGTGCATCCATGTGTGTGTCCTAGTGCATGTGCATGAGTGCATGCATGTGCTTGTTCTTACAAAGGTGTGCGTGTATGTGTGTGGGTGTATGTGCATGTGCTTTTTTTGTGCACTAGTTTGCATGCTCATGTGTGTGTGTGTTTGTGCAAGTGTTATTTGAGGTACACATGAGTGCATGCATATGTGTGTGTTTTTTTGTGTGTTTTTGTATGGGGGGTGTGTGTGTGTGTGCATGTGTATGTTTATGCATGAAAACATGTGTGTATGGGTTTGCATGTGTGTGTGAGTTTGTACATGTTTTCATTTTTGAGCATGCATATGTGGTTATGTTTGTGCATGCATGGGTGTGTGTATTTTTATGTGCACATGTGTGTAGGTGTGTATGCATGCATATGTGTCTTTGTGCATATTTATGTGTATGTGTAAGAGTGTGTGTGTGTGTGTGTCTACATGTTTTTGAATGTTCTACACTTGCATGTATGTGTCTATGCATCTAAGTGTGTGTGTATTTGTGTGGGTGGTTTGTGTTCATATGTGTATGTGTGTGCATGCATTTGTGCATGGACATACTTATGTGTTTATCTATGTGCATGCATGTGTGTGTTTGCATGTGTTTGTGCTCGTGTGAACACATGTGTGTTCCTATACCTATGCACATGTGTAGGTATGTCTATGTATGCATGGTTATACAAGTGCGTGTTTGTATATGTGTGCTCGTGTGTACGTGTGCATGTGTTGTGCGTGTATATGTTTATGTAGGAGAAGTGCAAGTGCATTCGTGTGCATGTTTGTACACCCTTGTGTGCATCTGTGTGCATGTGTATATACGTGTGTTTGTGCCGACACATGTGTGTGTGTGTATGTGAGTACATTTACATGTGACTATATGTTGTGCATGTGTGTAGGTGTGTGTGTTGGTGTGTATGTGGGTGTGCATGTGTGTGTGTGTGCATGTGCATGTGAACGTGCATGTATAACTGCATGGGTGTTTGCATATTTGTGTGTGCATGAGTGTTCGTGCATGTCTGTGTGTGAGTTTATTCATTTGTGTGTGTACAAGTGCATGCACATGTGTCCGTTCCTATGTGTGAGCATGTTTATGTGTGTGTACTTATGCATATGTGTGTGTGTATGTGTGTGTGTGTCTAGGTTCTTGTGCATGTACGTGCATGCATGCATGCATGTTTGTGTGTATGTGTGTGCATTTGTGTGTGTTAGCATGTGCGAGTGTTCTTATGTGTCTAAGTGTCTAATTGTATGTGCATGCATTTGCATGTGTGTGTGTGGACATTTACGTATATATGTGTGTGAAAATGTGTAATTTTTTTGCATTTGCATATGCGTGTTTGTGTGAGTGTATGTGCAATTTTTTTTGAGTGCTTGTGTGTGTGTCTACGTGTGCTTGTGCATGCATGGGTGTGTCTATTTGTGTGTATATGTGTGCATGCATGTGTAGATTTGAGCATGTGCATATGAGTGTTAGTGTGTTGTGTGCATATAAGTGTATGCATGTGTGTGATTTGCATGTTTGTGTGTGCATTTGTGTTGAAGTGCATGAGCATGCATGCATGCGTGCACATACGATTGCCTATGTACGTGTGTGTGTATGTGCGTGTTTGTGCATGTGTGCGTATGCATGCATGCATGTGTCTATGTGTGTGAGTACGTGGGTATGCATGTGTATATGACTACATGTGCTTTTATGCATGTTTACATGTATGTGTGCAAGCATGTTTGTGAGTGTGTGTGTGTGTTATGTGTGCATATGTATGTGTGCTTGTAGACACTTGTACATATTTGTGTGTTTATTTTTTTTGTATATGTGTGTACATGTGTGCACATATGTGTGCATGTATTTGCACGTATGAGTGTGTGAGTGTGAGCATGTCAATGTGTGCATGTGTGAGTTTGTACATGCACATGGATGTGTGTGTGTTTGTGCATGTGTGAGTGTTTATGCTTGTGTGTGTGGGTAGATGCGTGGATGCTTGCATGTGTGCATGCATGCATGTGTGTTGGTGTGGTTGTGCATTATTTCTTGTTCATGTGTGTGTGTGTGCATGTGAGTGTGGTTGTGTACACATGTGTATGTGGGTCCGTGTGATAGTGTGTGTAGGCTTGTCTGTGTGTATATATGTGAGCAACTATTTGTGTGTGTTCACACATACACAAGTGTGTCCGTGTTTATGTTCATGTGTATAGGTGTTTGTGTGAATGTGTGTGTGTGCATGGATACATGAGTGCATGTATGTTTATGTGTATTCCTTCATGTGTGTGGCCATGATCACATGTGTTGATGTATGTGTGTGTAATGATGTGTGTGTGCGTGTGGGTGATTGTGTGAGTGTGTAAGTGCATTTGTGTTTGTGTGTGCATACATTTGTATGGATGTTCATGTGTGTGCTTTTGCATCTACATGTGAGTGTATGCATGTGCATGCGTGTAGGGCCATTTCTTTATGAGTGCACATATGCATGTTCATGCATGTTTGTGTGCATATTTGTGTGCATATTTGTGCATAGTTATGTGTTTGTGTATGTATGTGCATGCACTAGTGTGTGCATGGGTGCATGTGTGTGTGTCATATTTGTTTATAACTTTGGGTGGGTGTGCATTCCAATGTGTTTTTGTGCATCCATGTGTTTGCATCTATATACATGTGTGTGTGTCTATGTGTGAGCGTATATGCAGACATGCATGTTTATGTGCCTATTTGAATGCATACATGCATGTGCACGTGTATGCATCTATCTTTGTTTGTGTGCAAATATGTGAGTGTGTGTGTTGTTTACACATTTGCGTCTGTGTGTGTATGTGTGTGAGAATATTTGCATTTGTTCCTATAGATGGGTATAAGCATGCTGTATGTGGGTCCTTGTCTGTGCATGTGTGCATGGGTGCATTAGTGTAGGGTTGTGTGCACTTGTACGTGTAAGTGCTTGGTTCATTTGTGCATGTAAGTGTGTTTGTAATTGTCTGTGTGTGTGTGTCTGTGTGTGTGGGCATGTGTCAGTGTTTATGTGTGTTCATGTTTATGTGTGTATGTGTGCATTCATATGCATGTAAGTGTATAGGTGTGAGTGACTGTGTATGTGCATGAAGCTATTCATGCGTTTGTGCATATAGTTGTGTGTGTTAATGCGCATGCAAGTGTGCATGTTCTTTTGTGTTTGTGTACATACATGTGTTTCTGTTTATGTGTGTGTGCATGGGTAAACACACATGTGTGTGTGTGTGCATGTGTGGTTATGTGTTTGTGTGGGTACGTGTGTGGCTGTGTAAATGTGTGTGTACATGTGTGCATTTGCATGCATCTATGAGTGCATATGCATGTGTTTGTGCATGCAAGTGAGCATGTGTGTGTGCGATTATGGGTGTATGTATGTTTGTTTGTGTATGTGTTTGCATCAATATGTATATGTGTGCGAATGTATTTTTGCATGTGTGTATACATGTGCATGCCTTTGTTTGATTGTATATGTATGTGTGTGTATGTGCGTTCATGTGCATATGAGTGTGTGTGTGTGTGTATGCATGTATATGTGCATACTTAAGCATATGTACATGTTTGTGCACGTGTATGTGTACGTGTGTACATGTGTGTGCAAGTGTTTATTTATGTGCATGAGTGTGCATGTGCTCGTATGTCTGCGTGCTTAAGCATGTGCATGTACATGTATGCATTCCTCTATGTTTGCATGTGTGTGTGTACTTTAGTATGTCTACACAAGTGTGTGCATGTTTGTGTAAGTGCATTACATGCATGAGTGTTTTTGTGGGTGCACATATTTGCATGTTTTTATGTGCATACTTGTATACATATGTGCACACACGTATGCATGTTTGTGTGCATATTTTTGTACACGAGGGTGTTCATGTGTCTATGTTTGTGTGCATCTATTTGTAGGGTGCACATGTGTGTATGTTTATAAGTTCTTCCATGGGTCCATGAGTGTGTATGCATATACGTGTTTGTGTTTGTGTATGTGCATGTGTAAGAATGTATGTGTATAAGCATGTTTGTGTGTGCATATATGTGAGTGTGTGGGTGTGTGCATGTGTGAGTGTGAAGGTGGCTATGTGTGTTTCCATGCATGTTTGTGTGTGCATATATGTGAGTGTGTGGGTGTGTGCATGTGTGAGTGTGAAGGTGGCTATGTGTGTTTCCATGCATGTTTGTGTGCCTATGCATGTGCATGTGTGCATGTGCCACTGTATCTTTGCAAGCATGCATGCATATGTGTACATGTGGGTGTGTAAGCATGTGCTTGGTTGTGTGTGTGTGCCTATGTGTGTGCATCTATGCATGTTTGCATTTGTATGTGTGAGCACGTGTGTGAGTGTGTACACATGCATGGTTTTGGGTGTACATGTCTATGTGTGTGCTTGTGTGTACTTATGCATGTTTTTTTGTTGGTGTTGTGCTTATATATGTATGTGCTTGTGTGTGTGTGTGTGTATGTGCATGTGCATCTATGTGTGTGGGTGTTAGTGGGTGTGTGTGCTTGTTTGTGTGTATCGATGTGCACATGTGTGCTTGTTCACATGCACTCATGTGTTTGTGTCCGTGCATCTGTGTGTCTATGGGTGTGTGTTTACATGTGTGTGTGTGCATATGTGTGTGTGTGTGTATATGTGTGTTTGCATGCATGGACTTCGGTGTGTTCATGAGTGGGTGTGGAAGTGTGTGTGTCTGTGCATATTCCTACATGCGTATGCACGTGTGCATGCTTGTATACTTTGTTGTGTTTATATGTGTGCTTGTGAGCTTGTCTATTTCTGTATGAGTACATATGCATGTGCATGTGTGTTCCTATGTGTGTGTGTGTGTTAGTGGTTTGTATGTGTGTGCTTGTTTACATGCATGTGCATTTGTGCATAGAGGTTCAATGCATGTTTTTGTGCCTGTGTGTGCACGTGTGAGCTTGTGTGCATGTGCATGAGTTTGTCTGTATGTATGTGCATTTGTTTATGCACATGTGTATGTCTATGTATTCATATCTCTAAGTTTATGTGTGTCTACATGTTCATGTCTATTTGTAAGTGTCTATGAGGGTTTATGTGTGTGGATATGTGTGTGCATGTATGGTTTTTGTATATATGTGTTTGTTCGTATGCATTTATTGTGAGCATGTTTGTATGTGTGAGTGTGTGCAAGAATACTCTATGTTCAAGTGCATATATGTGTGTGTTAAGGTGCATGCGCTTGTGAGTACGTGGATTCATGCACGTGTGTGTGTGTGTGTGAATGGATGTGTTAATGTGAATGCATGCATGTGTGTGTGCATGTGTTTGCTAATACGAACGTCCATGCATTGGTGTGTATGTGTGCATGTCCGTGTGTGTTGGTGGGTGAGAATGTGTGCATGTGTGTACATTTGTGTGCGCTCATGTGTGAGTGCATGCATGTATTTGTTTGTGT
Source organism: Vanilla planifolia (assembly GCA_023846275.1). Lineage (NCBI taxonomy): Eukaryota > Viridiplantae > Streptophyta > Magnoliopsida > Asparagales > Orchidaceae > Vanilla > Vanilla planifolia. Next base: position 133,293 of record JAIUJO010000050.1, on the reverse strand, counting down.
TTTTATGTATGCATCAGTGTGTTTGGATGCATGTATGTGTGTGCAAGTTCGTGTTTATTTGTGTGCATATGCGTGTTTGCATTTGCATGCATGTACTTATGTGTGATTATGTGTATGTGTGTGCATATGTGTGCACTTGTGCATGTATTAGTGTGTGTGTGCATGTGTTGTGCATACTTGTGCTTCTAAATACGTGCGTGCACATAATTGACTGTGCTTGAGTGTGCTTATGTGTATGCATGTGTGTTTAAATGTGTGGGCATGCATGTGCACACATGTTTGTGTGTGTGTGCAAATGTTTGTGCACTTGTGTTTGCACCTCTATGTTTCATAAATGTGTGTGCGAATGTTTCTCTATTGGTGCACATATGCGTATATATATATGTGTGTGTGCATGTGTGTATGTTTTTTGTGTGTGAGCATGTGTTTGCATGCATGTGCACATGTTTGTATGTGTGAGTGTGTGTGTATGTATATGTATGATTATGTGTGTGCATTTTGTGTGTGTGTGTATGTATGATTATGTGTGTGCATGCATGTGTGTGTGTGCATGTTTGTGTGTATATATGTGTGAGTACATCTGTGAGTATTTTTGCATGTGTATTCCTACATATGTGTGCTTGAACACATATATGAATTTGTGTTTGTGTGTTGACAAGTGCATGTGTGTGCATGTACATGTGTGCATGTCTAAGTGTGTTTGTGTGGTATGTATGTGTGTGTGTGTGTATGTGCATGTGTGCTCTTTTGTGTGTTTTTGTAGCATGTGTGTGAATGTGTGTGTGTTTGCATGTGGGCATGTGTGTGCATGCATTTGTGTGTGGGTGTGTTTATTCATGCATAGTTGTGTGTGTGAGAGAGCTTGTATGTATTTATCTAGGCATATGTGTGTGCATGCTTGGTTGTGGGTGTGTGTGGGCATGTATTTGTGTGCCTGTGAGTCTACATGTGTGTATGTGTGTGCATGCATTTGTGTTCATGTGAGATTATGAATGTATATGTGCATGTGTTTGTGCACATGTGCACATTCGTTTGTGTATACGTGTGCATGCATGTGCGTTTGTGTGTGCATATGTGAATGTGTTTGTGTGTGTGTGTGTGCATGTGCATATGTGTGTGGGCTTGTGTGTACATGCACAGGTGCTCGTACACGTGTGTGTGAGTGTGCATCTATGCGTGTATTTATGCAAGTGTGTGCATGTGTTTCTATGTATGTGTGTGTTCATGCATATGTAGGTGTTTGTTTATTTATGCATGTGTACATGTGCATGCATGTTTACATGTGCATCTGTGTGTGCATGCTTTTTGCATGCATGTATGTGTGTGTATTCACATATGTCTGTGTGCTTATCTGTGTGGTATGTGTCACATATGCTTGTTCTTGTATATGTGTTTATGTATATGTGCTTCAGTATGCATGTGTGTGCTATTTGTGGATTCTTTTACATGAAAGTAAATATCTGTGTGTGCATGCATGTGCATTCTTGTACATGCCTGTGTGTATGTGTTTAAGCTTGTGTTTTCATATTTGTGATCCTTTGTGTGCATGTGCTTATTAATATTTATATGTGTATGTGTGTGTATGCATGTGTATGTGGATTCATATATCTGTGTGTGAAATTGCATGTTTGTGTGTGTGTACATGTGTGCATGTCTATGTGTGTTCAAGTCATACACTTATTCAAGCATGCATGTGAGAATATGTTTGTGTGTGTAGGTGGATGTGTATGCTTATGTGTATATGTGCAAGCTTGCATTTGCATGTACATGTGTGTGTGCTTGCATGTGTGTGCACATGGATGTACATGCGTGCGTGAGTGTGTATGCATGTGTTTGCATTTATCTATGCATCTGCATTGTGTGTTTGCATTTGTGTGTTAATGCTCACACATAGATGTGTGCATGTGTGTATGTATATGGACATGTGTATGTGTGTTAGGTGTTCACATGTTCTTGTGCATGTGTGCATGAGTGAATGCATGCATTTGTGAGTGTGCATATGTGTGAGCGTTCGTGTATGGATGCAAGTGTGTGTGCATGCATGTGAGCATGATTGTGTCCATGTCTGTGTTTGTGTATGCAAGTGCATCCATGTGGGTGCAAATGAGTGTGAATGCATGGGCATGTGCTTGCACGTTCAAGTAAACATGTGTGCATGTTTATTTGTGTGCGTGTGTATCTATGTGTGTTATTGTGTGAGCATGTATGTGTGAATGCATGTGTGTTTTTGTGTGTGTGTGGGTGGTTGTGTGTGTGTGTTTGTAATGCATGTTTATGTGCATGAATGTTTTTATGTAGGTGTATATTTATGTGCTTGTTTGTGTGCATGGGTGCATGCATGTCCCTGTGCGTACATACTTGTGTGTGCATGCATGCATGCATTTTTGGGTGTGGGGTATGTGTGTTGATGCATGTGTGTGCACTTGTTTGTGTGTATGTGTGCGTCTATGCGTGTTCATGTGCTTGTGTGTACTTGCAAGTGCTTGTTTTTTTGTGCTTGTAGTGTGTGTGTGTGTGTGCATTCTAGGATGTGTGTGTGTGTGACTTTATGTTTGCATGTGTGTGTATCTACGCATGTTTACATGTGCTTCATACATGTGTGTGTGTGCCACATGTGAACGCATGTGTGTATGTATTGGTGTTTGTGCTTTTGTCATTATATGCATGTGTCAGCATTTGTTTCTATGTGCATGTGCTTATGTGTTCCTTTGTGTGTGAGTGTTGGTGCTTGTGCACGTGTGTGTGTGTGTGCGCATGTTTGTGCATGCATTGGAATGTGTGAGTGTGTAGGTGCATGTGGGTGTCTGTGTGTGTGCTTGTGCATGTGTACATGCATGGATTTGTGTGTGTGTGTGTGTATGCATGTGTTTACGATTACATGCATGTGTGCATGTGAGTGGGAGTGTGTGTGGGTTATGTGCATTGGTGTGTGTGTGTGTATATATGCTTGTGCATGACCATGTGTGTGTTTATGTGCTAATGAATGCACAAACATGGACATGTGTGTGGGTATTTGTGTGTATGTTTACACAAGTGCACATGTGTGTGAATATGTGTGCATATGTTGGTGTTCATGAATGTGCTTGTGCATTTTTATGTCTATGTGTGCACACATGTGTGTATGAATGAGTGTTTGAATGTGTGACTACATGTGTTTGTGTGTGTGTGCCAATGTGTGCATCTGTAGTGTATTTGCATGTACGTGTGTGAGTGTGTGCATGTGTGTTTGCCAATGTATATGCATGTGTATGTAAGCCTCTTTGTGACTTTGCATATGTGTATGCATGTATGTGCATGCATGTGCATGTGTGTATATGTGTGTGTGTGTTCATGTGTGCATGTGAGTGTATGTTCACATCTCTATGTGTGTGCATGTACAGGTGTGTGTATGTATGCTTTTGCATGTTTTTTGCTTGTGTGTCTGTATATTTTTGTCTATGTGTGCATATGTGCATATGTACATTTGTGAAAGTGTGTGTATTTGTGTCTGTGTGTGTGTATGTGCATGTGTGTACATGGACATATTTATGTGTGCATCCAGGGGTATGTGTGTGTACATGCATGTGTGCATATGTGTGTGCATAGGTATGTGATTTTTTGCTTTTTTGTGTACACATATCCATGCTTCCATGCATGCATATGTATTGGTGTGTTCTTATGTGTTTGCACATGTTTGTATGCATATTTGTCCATGTGTGTGTGTAAGTGTGTTTGAATGTTCATGTGCATGTGTGTGTGTGTGTGTTATGTGTACATGTGTGTGTAAGTGTACATGTGTGCATATCATGTATGCTTACAAGCATGCTTGTGTGAGTGTGTATGTGTGTGGATGGGTTTGTGTGTGTGCATGTGCATTTGTGCAAGCATGCATTTGCATGTGTGTGCATGTGCAGGTGTGCATGCATGTGTTTACGCATGTGTGTGTACGTGTGTATATATTTGTGTGCATGTCAACATACGCGTGTACATGTTTATATTTGTGTGTGTGTGTGCAGTGTTAGCATTTGTTTTGTATTGTCTGCATATGTATCTTTGTTTATGCATGTGTGTGGGTGTGTGCACATGTGTGCATGTACATACATGTTCGTGTGTGCGTTTGTGTACGTGCGTGAGCATGTTCGTGTGCATGTGTATATGTGTGTGTATGTATACGTGTGTATAAACGTGTGTGCTTGTGAGTGTGTGTGTATGTGTTCATGTGCTTGTGTATGTGTTTGTTTGTGTGTGTGTGTGTGCATGTGTGGGTTTATGCATGAGTGTGTTGGTGTCTGTGTTCATGTGCATGTGTATGCATGTCTTTGTGTATGAATATATATGCTGGTGTGTGCATGTGGATGCCATTTAATGTGTGCCAATATGTGTGTTTGCATTTGCATGTACATACATGTGTATCCATGTGTTTCATGTGTGAGTGTATTTATGTGTGTATGCATGCACATGTCTTCACCTATGTACATTGGTGTGTATATGTGTGTGTGTGCTGTGTGAACATATGTGTGGTTGTGTGTGTATGGGTGCCTCAGCTTACATGTATTTATGCATGTGTGTACATGTGTATGTGCATTAGTGCATGCATATGTTCAAGCATAAGTGCATGTGTGGGTGTGGATTTCAACATTTGTTTGGGTGTGTGTGTACATTTGTGTGTTTGTGCGATTGTGTGTGTGCGTGTGTGTGCATGTGTGTAGGTGTGCATCCTTACATGTGTATGTGTCTCTATGTTCATACTTTTGTGTGCTACACACTCATGTGTGTGTGTGTGTGTCTATGTATGTGCATGTGAGTGTATCCATGTGTTTGTGTGTGCTATGAGTGAGTGCATGCATGGGTATGGGTTTGGGTATTTGAGTTGGTGTGTGTGTGTGCATTTGTGTGTGTGCTAGTGCATGTGTGCATGTGGGTTTGTGTGTATATATATGCAAGTGCATCTATGTAGCCATGTGCAAGTGTGTGTTACTGTGCATGTGTGCATCGATAATTGTGAATGTGTTTGTGTGTGCATACACATGTGTGCATATACTTTTGTGTGCTATGTGGTCACGTGTGAGTGTGAGGTTAGGTATGCCTATGCATGTGCATGTTTGTGCATGTGTGTGTATGCATGCATAAGATGCACATGTTTGTGTGTGGTGTACATGCACGTGGTGCAAGTGTGCATGGTTGTGTGTGCATATGCATGCATGTGCATGTAGACATGTGTATATGTGCGTCTATTTGTGTGCACTTGTTAGTGTGTATGCTTGTTCGAGTGTTAGTGTATGTGCATGTGTATTCTTGTGTGTGTGTATATATTGGTGTATGTGTGTGCTTATGTGCGTGCATATGTGTATTTGGTTGTGTGCAAACATATTTATATGTGTGTGCCAACATGATTATGCTTGTGTTTTTGCATGAGTATATATGTGTTTGTGTAGGTTTGTGTGTGTGTGCATCCATGCATGTGTGTGTGCATGTGTATGTTCAAGTCTATGTTTGCATACAAGTATACACATGTATATGTGTGTGTGGGTTCGTGTGTTTATGTGTGAGTTTGTGAGGATGGGTGTGAGTCTGTGTGTGTGAGTATGTGCATCCATCTTTGTCTGTGGATGTGTATATATGCATGTGTTTGAGTGTGAATGTGCACATGTGCAAGCACACATGTGTTTGTGCATGTGTGCTAGTGTGCAAGTGCATGTGTGCATGTTTGTACGTATGTGTGTTTGCATACATATGTTCGTATGTGTAAGCATATGTGTTTGTTTGCATGTGAGCATGTATTTATATGTGTGTGCTTACTCCTACAAGTGTAGGTACATGTGTGCGGGCATGCACATGTGTGTGTTTGTGCACACATGAGTTCATGTGTTTGTGTGTGTGCTTATTTATGTTTGTGGGTGCATGTGTATGTGCTTATAAGTGTGCTTGTGTGCTTATGCATATCTGTTTTTGTGCATGTACGAGTATGTGAATGTGTGTGTGTGTGTGTGCTTATTTGTTCATGTGTTCGTGGGTGAGTGTGTGTGTGTGTGCATACATATGGGTGTCTATATGTGTGATTATGTTTGTGTGCATTTATATGTTTGTGTTGCTTTATGTGTATGGGTGTACGTGGGTGTTTTTGCAAGTTTATGCATCTATGTATGCTTATTTATGCTATTTTGCATTTGTGTTTGTGCATGCATGTATGTGTGGTTGTGTGTGCATATATGTCTATGTGTTCCTATGGTGTGCATGTGCACGTGCATGTGTGCTTGTTCTATTGCATGCATATGTGTGCATGTGTGCATACATGAATATGAATGTGTGTGTGCGGGATTATGCATTTGTGTGTGTGTGTGTGGCATGTCTATGTGTGTATGTTTGTGCATACATGTGTGTATGCCATTTATTTGTGTATGTATTTGTGCGTGCATCTACGTGTACACATGTATTTGTGACTCTATTTTTTGCATGTGTTTGTGCATGTGCATGTTTGTGTAGTACTTATGTATGTTTGTGTAAGTGCATATGCTTGCATGTGTGTGTTCATGTTTTAATGCGCTTTTTCTGCTTGGATGCATATGTGTGTGCTTGCATATTTATGTGCTTGTGTGCATGCATGTGTGCACGTTTCTTACATGTGTGTATGCATTTGTGTATATATGCAAATTTGGGTGTGCATGATTGTGGGGGGTGTGTACTTGCATTCATGCATGTGCACGTAGGGTTTTGTGTGTGCATGCTTGTACTAGTGTACACAAGTGCATGTGTGCATGTGTATGTGTTTGTTGTCTTTGTGTGCACATGTTCGTGAGTCAGTGTGTGTGTTTATAAATATTAAAAATTAATATTTAATTATTTAGTGTTGATTGAGACAAGTTTAACAATATTTGTTTGATCTTGATTTGACCTCCTTAGTAATTAACACAAAGTTCCATAGTTAAACATCATAAATAAAAATAAATTAGTTTTTAAAAATTATGAAAATATATAATAAAGTTAAACTAAGATATACTAAAGTAATGTAATTTTGCAAAATCGAAGCAATGGAAAGGTCAAATAAGAGAAAATTGTTAATTAGACAGTAATATAAATAAATATAAAATATTTAAAGAAATTTGATAAATTGTAAAAAAAATTATATTCTAATGCCTTAAAGAGATTTAGTATAACATTGGAATTTTTAAATTAAGTATGAATACAAATGTCTCGATCAATAATTTAGGTACAAAATGAATGTATCATAAAGCATGCATAAATACTAGAAAATAGATAAACGTAAAATGATTAAACTAAACATTTAATTAAAGAGAGATCAATGACACTAGTCCAATGACAACTGTTTTTTCTCAATTGAACTTGGTTTTGAATTATAATATATTATAAAAGTAAAAATAAATAATTAATAATAAAATATTTTAATAAACATAACTAAATATTTATGAAATCTATAAATGATATAAATTAAAAAAATATAATATAACAAAATCAAAGCAATGTAATAGCCCTACGAGAAGGATATAGAGTAAATTATGTCATAATGAGTGCAAAATCAAAGGAAATAAAATATCTAAGAAATGTAAAACTTCATATTTAATTACATAATGCTCGTTAAGATTAGTCCAATGAATGATTCATATCCATCAAATCTCATTTGGAATTTTTGTTAATTACCAATGTAAAAAAACAAAAATAACAAATAAATTATAATTTTAATATTTATTAATTATAAGTTAAAGCTTAAATGTGATATTTTGTTTCATTATAACACAACCAAATCTATGCGATGTGAAGGCCACGAGAGAATAGAATAAGACATTCAAAATAATTTAACCAAATCAAAGTAAAAGTTTAAAGAAATGATATAAATCGTATAGAAAAGTTTTTTAGTTACTAAGAAAATTGAACGTGACATCATTGATCAATAAATCAACCTCAAAATTTCGTATAAAACATGCCCTATCCCTAAAATAAAATAATTAAAAAAATAAAGTTTCAATTGATAGAGCTTGTCGAGCCAGTACAATGACATTTTTTTCATCTCAATTAGACCTTATTTAGAAAATTATGAATCACAAAAGTATATAAGAAAAAAATAAAAAACAATTTATTATTTAAATATTAAATAAATATATATTAAAGCTAAAATTAATTGAAGTTAAGTAAGGCAATGTTAAGAAATCAAAATCTTATAAAGTTCACAGAGAAGAGGTTTAGAGTTGCATTGCAAAATATCCAAAAAAATATGAAAATAATTAGGTAAAATATATACAAAAATTGAATTCTAGGATACTAAGGAGAATGAGTTTAATAGTCTCTATCATTAAATTCGGTAGAAATAAAAATATCTCATTAAACATGCAAAGCTATTAGAAAATAAAATATTTAAAAATATTAAAAAATAATAATTAATTGGATTGACCACACTAACATGAGCTTAACAATATTTATTTTATCTCGAACAGACCTTCTTGAGAATTATTGTAAATTACAAAATTAATATAACTAAGTGAATGATAGGTAAAGGTCAAATGAGGGGAGAAATAGAGTTACATAGCATTATACTAAATCAAAGTGAAAAATTTTCAAAACTATTTAGTAAAGAAGGCTAAGATCATAAAAAATGATATATATTAACATTTAATTGGATAGAGCTCATCGAGATGTGTCTAATGATGTTTGTTTCATCTCCATCAAAACTCATTTTGAATTATATGAATTAGAAAAATCAATAATCATAAATTTTTTTGTCAATTAAGTAAATATAATGTAATATTAAAAATGAGAAAAATTGAAGAAATGTAATATAATGTAATGAAAGTAATATAAAGATCACACAAGTGGAGATTCAAAGTTACATGGTAATATAACTAAATTAAAACAAAATATTTGAGACATGATTAAATTATATGAGAATGATGCACTTCATGATACTAAAGAGATCAAGGATAAAAGCCTTAATTGCCCAATATCATACAAATAAAAATGTTCTAACAAGCATACTTAAACTTAAAAATATTCAAAAATATGAAGTGAATATTTAATTAGATAAAACTCATCATGATGAGTCGAAAGATGTTTCTTTTGGCTTGATTGGACCTCAATGTAACTACTATAAATCACCAATATAAAAAAGCATAAATAAAAAGAAAGTATTATTTTAATATAAAGTAGTATATATTGAAATGAAAATAAGATGAATTAAAGAAATTTAGTAAAGCTTTACTAAGGATTCATGGTAAAAGATTTAGAGTCAGATAATAATATAACTAAATCAAAGTAAAATATTTAAAGAAATGAGATAAGCATTCAAGAATGTTTTATTACAAAATCCTAAGACGATTAAGTGCGACATCTTCAATTGTCAATATGGTATGAATCGAAATGCCTTGTAAGGATACCAAAAGCATTGAAAATAAAATACTTAAGAAGATAAAAAATTATCAATTTTTAATTAGAGAAAGCATTTTTAGATGAGAGTATTGAAACTTTTATGATCTTGATCAAAACTCTTTTAGAATTATAATGATTTATCAAAGGGAATAAGAAAAAAATAAAAAATTAATTACTTTTTAAATCAAGAAAATATATATTATAACATTATTGAGATAAATTGAGATAATGTAATATCATAAAATCAAAATGACCTAACAATCACATGAGAAGTGATTTAGAATTACACAATCAATTAACCAAATCAAAGTAAAACATTTGAGAAAATGAGATAAATTATTTGGAAAATTTGTATTCAAAGAAACTAAAGAGATTAAGTGTGAAAACACTTAATCTTAAATTAAAATATAAATAAAATTCCTTGCAAAGCATTAAAAAAATGCTAGAAAATAAGATAATTAAAATTGTTAAAATGATCATTTAATTGCATAGAAGATCAACAACATTAGTGCAACTATGTTTGCTTTTTTTTCGACTGAACATTGTTATAAATTTTTACATATTATAAAAATAAACAAGAATATATAATAATAAATTATTATTCTACAAATAAGTAAATATAAATTAATGTTGTGAATGAGATAAATTATTGTAATGGAATATAACCAAATAAAAGTGAGTTGCAATAGTGTTTAAGAGGTATATTGAGTTAATTATGTGGCAATGAGTATAACTAATAACAAAAATAAATACCTTAAAAATGTAAAAATGAATATATAAATGGATATAGCTCATCGAGAAGAGTTTGATGATGTTTAATTGATCTCCATTGAACCACATTAAGAATTTTTATCAATTATCGAAGCCAACCAAAAATAATAAAAATAAATTAATGTATTAAATGTAAGTAAATATATGTTAAAGCTAAAATATGATAATTTGATTGAATATAATATAACCAAATCAACGCAATGTAGAGCTCATAAAAGAGGAGAAAAGTTCTCCATAATAATATAACCAAATTATTGTTAAAATTAAGAAAATGATATAAATTATATAGCAAAGTTCTTTTCCAAAATATTATGAAGATCGAGTGTAACATCCTTGATCATTAAATCAAGTATGAAATGAAATGTCCCATAGAAAATTCCATAACCCAAAATAATAATTAAATAATAAAAAGTAATATTAATTAGATAATGCATGTTGAGACTAGTGAAACTATGTCAGTTTCATCTCAATGGAGCTTCGTTTGGAACAAATGGAATTAAAGGAGTGAATAAGCATAAAAATAATAAATTGCTTTTTTATTATTAATTAAATATATATTAAAGTCAAAATGAGATAAATTAAAGTAATGCCATTTTATCAAATCAAAGCAATCAAATGGTTGCATGAGATGATATTTAAAGTTGCATTGTAAATTAACCAAATGAAAGAAAAAATGATAATAATTTTTGTAAATTGTGTGGGCAAATTACATTTGATGATATTAAAGAGGTTGAGTGTAATAGCATATATCATCAAATCAGGTACAAGTCAAAAATATCTCATAAGGTTTTGTGAAACAGTTGAAAATTAAATATTTAAAAATATAAAAAAGAGTAGTTAATTTATTAGAGTAGTTAAGTTGAATCCAACAATATTTTTTCCCCTTGATCAAATTATGTTTAGAATTACTTCGAAAACAAGAGCAAATGAGAAAAATAAATTATTAATTATTATTTTTATTTTATGGAGATATATGTTAAAACTAAAAAAAATAGATTGAATAATATAAATATAACAAAGTCAACCACTTGTAATAGACAAATGACATGAAAACTAGTGTTATGTAGCCTAATAACAAAATCAAAGCCAAATGTTTTTAGAAATATTTCATAAAGTAAGGGAACCCCAAAAAATTAATTTTTTAAAAAATATTCAAAAATTAATATTTAATTTCATAGAGCGGTTCGAGATATGTCCAAATTTTGCTTCATCTTTATTGAAATTCATTTGGAATTACTATGAAGAACAAAAAAACTTAAATAATAACAAATTATTTTAGCAATATTAGGTAAATACATTTGAAAGTTGAAATGAGATAAATTCAAAAAATGTAATATAACCAAATGATGTAAAGGTCATATGAGTAGGATTTAAAGTTACATGGTATCATAACCAAATCAAAGTGAAATATTTGAAGAAATGTGATTGAATTATCCATGAATGGTGCATTGCAACATACTAAAGAGATTGATCATAACATTCTCGATTCCTGAATATGTTATCAATCAGAATATCATATAAAGCTTGCATATACCCAAAAAAATTAAAATATTAAAAAATAATGAAAATGAATATTTAAGTAGATAAAGTCCTTCTACTTGAGTTAAAAGTAGTTTCTTTGAATTTGATTGGGCATCATTTAGATCTACTACAACTCACCTAAATCAATAAGCCCAAGAAATGTAAGTTTTATTTTAATATTAAGTATTTTTTAATGTTAAAGCAAGATAACATGAAGTAATATAATATTTTTAAATTGAAGATCTGTAAATTTCACATGAGAGGTGTTTTAAAATAACATTGTAATATAAATAAATCTAAGCAAATAATATGAGGAAATGTGATAAATTATACTATAAAGTTTTGTTACAAAATCCTCTGTAGATCAAGTTTAACAACCTTTGTTGTCAAGTATTGTACAAATTGAAATATCTTATAAAACAAATGGAAACATAGAAAATAAAATATTTTAAAAAGGAAAAAATTAATGAAAATTTAGTTTGACAAAGCTCTTTGAGTCAAGACCAATGATTTTTATTTGATCTCGGTTTAGCCTCATTTAAAATTTTTATGAATTATCAAAGTAAACAAACATAAATAATAATTAGTTACTTTTTTTAATATGAAAGTATATTTTAATTTAGAATTGAGATATAGTTAACAAATTTAATGTCCCCAAATAAAAGTAACCAATTGGTTACATAAGAATAGATCTAGAATTACATAGTACTCAAACAACATCAAAGAAAAAAAAATTAAAAAAATGACATAAATTGTTTGGAAAGATTACATTCCAAAAGACTATGGAGATTGAGTATAACATACTCAACCATCAAATTAAATATACATCAAATGCCTTATAATACATTCAAAAATGTTAAAATATAAAATATTTAAAATTATTAAAATAAATATTTAGTTAGATGGAGATTGATAACACTACTCCAATAAAGTTTGTTTCATCTCGATTTGGCATCATTTTGAATTACAACTAATACAAAAGTAAAAAGAATAAGTAATATTAAATTATTATTTTAAAAAATAAGTAAACTACATTAATGATACACATTAGGAAAATTAAGGCAATGAAATATAAACAAATCAATGTATCGCAACAACCATATTAGAGATATTTAGGGTTAATTTTGTCATAATGAGTGTTAAAATAAATGAAAATAAAATATCTAAAAAATGTAAAAGTGAATATTTAGTTAGATAAAGTTTTTTGAGTTGAGTCCAACAATATTTCATTCATCTCCATGAAATGTTTTTAGAATTTTTTTAAATTACAAAATTAAATAAAAACAATTATTGTTTTAATATTAAGTAAATATATGTTAAAGCTAAAATAAGATAATTTGATTAAATATAATATAACAAAGGCAATGTTTTGTAAAGGTCATAAGAAAGGAGAATAAGATTGTCATAATAATATAATTAAATCAATGTGAAAATTTAATGGAATGATATATGTTGTGTAAGAAAGATGTTCTCCAAGATAATAAGGAGATTGAGTGAAACATCTCTGATAATTAAATGAAGTAAAAAAAATTTCTCATAGTACATGCTATAACCTTAAAAATAACTAAAAAATAAAAAAACTAATATTTAATTCGATAATGTTAGTTTAGACTAAAACAATGACATTTGTTTTACCTCGAATAGGCCTCATTTTAAAATATTGCAAATTAAAAAAGCAATAAGAATACAAAATAATAAATTACACTTTTAATGTTAAATAAATATATATTAAATTAAAATTGATATAAATTGAAGTAATATAATGTTACCAAATTAAAGCAATCTAAAGATTGCATAAGAATAGATTTAGAGTTACATTGTAATATAATTAATTGAAAGTAACTACAATCAAAGAAATAAGATAAATTATTTGAGAAAATCACATTCAAACTTACTAAGGAGCTCGAGTGTAGCAACCACTATTATCAACTTAGGTACACATGAAAGTGTGTCATAAAACATGCAAAAAAACTAGATAATAATATATTTAAATGTATATCAAAAGAATAATTAATTCAATAGAGTGCAATAAAATGAGTCCAACAATATTTGTTTCGTCTTTATCAAACTGCCTTTAGAATAGCTGCAAATTAAACAATTAAATGAGAAAATTAATAGTAAGATAAACTAAAGCAATATGACATAACTTAGTTAAAGACATGCAGACATCAATCAAAAGTAGAATAAGTGTTACATAGAAAGACAAACTTATCAAAGGAAAAAAATTTAGAAATATTTCATAAAGAATACCAAAACCCAAGAATTGTTTTTAAAATATAAATATTAATTAATTTTTAATTTGATAGAGCTTGTGAAGATTTGTCCAACTAATTTTTCTTCATCTTCATCTAAATAAATTTTTAATTGCTATGAATTACAAATATTAATAAGTGTACATAATACCATATTATTTTATCAATATTTGGTAAATATATTGTAATGTATAAATAAGATAAATTAAAGGAATATAATATCAACATATCAAAGTAATGTAAATGTCACACGATTGATGATTTAAAATTACATGGTATTATAACTAAATGAAAGTGAAATACTTGAAGAATGTCACTAAGCTATATAAGAAAGTGCATTCCAACAAACTAAGGAGATAAAAAAAACATCATTGATTACCAAATATGGTATGAATCCAAATGTCTCAAAAGGTAGTGTATACCAAAAACATTATCTAAAAATATAAAAAGTAAATATTTTATTAGGTAAAGCTCATGACGATGAGTCCAAAATAGCCTCTTTCATCTCAATTGGAACTTGTCATGATGCAGTACAGATCACAAAAATTAAAAAGCATAAATAAAAAGAAATAATTATTTAAATTTTAAGCATTTATTAAAGTTAAAGTAGGATAAATTGAAACAATATAATATATCTAATTTAAAGCATTGTAAGGATCACCTGTGAGGAGATTTAATGTTATCTTGTAAGATAATTAAATCTAAGCAAAGAATTTGAAGAAATAACATAAGCTGTAAGGTAAATTTTTATTGCAAAATGCTAAGGAGATCTATTGTAACATCTATGATTGCCAAAAATATAAAAAGCTAAAAATGATAAATATTTAATTTTAAAAAGCTCTTCGAGAAAGACTAATGATATTTTATTGATCTTGATTGAACATTGTTTGTAATTTTTGTAAATTATCAATGTAAAAATGTATTGTAAGAAAATGATTATTTTTTTAATAATATCAAAATAATATATTAAAGTTGAATTTAAATAAATTAAAAAAATTTAATGTCACCAAACCAAATGGTCACATGAGAAAAGATCTAGGTTTACACAGTAACCTTACCAAATCAATGTGAATCTTTTGAGGAAATGACATAAATTACTTCGAGAGATTGCATTCCAAGATAATAAGGTGATTGAGTGTAACAATCACAATATTAAAACTAGGTATGAATAGAATACCACATAAAGCATACAAAAATGCTAGAAAATAAATATTTAATTGATATAGGTGATGATAGTAGTCCAAAGACATTTGTGGATCAAACATCAATTTAAATTAAAACTTATTATACAAGTAACTAAGAATAAATAATAATAAATTATTTTCATAAATATGTAAATATTCATAGAAGCTACAATGAGATAAATTAAAGCAACAAAAGATAACCAAATTAAAGCAATGTAACAACCATATAAGAGATAATTATTATTAGTTATGTCATAATTAGTGTTAAAATTAGTAGAAATCAAATATCCTTAAAAATGGTAAAAATAAAGTTTAGTTAGATAGAGCTCTTTGAGATGAAGCCACTGATGTTTTATTCATTTACATCGGACCAAGTTTGATTTTTTGTGAAATGCTAAATTAAAAAAAGTACAATATTTTGTAATATTTAGTAGATAAATGTTAAGCTAAAATGAGACAATTTGATTGATTATAATATGACAAAATCAACGCATTATAATGGTCACAAGTGAGGAGAATAATTGCTTCCAAATAATATAACAAAATCAAAGAAAAACTTTAATGAAATAGTATATATTATATAGGAAAGCTTTTTCCAAGATAGTAAAGTGAACATGTGCAACATTCTTGATTAATAAATTAAGTATGAAATGAAATGTCTCATGGAGCATGCCATAACCCTGAACAAATAAATAAAAAAATAAAAAAAAAATTAAATAAATAAACCTCATTGAGATTTAAATAATGACATTTATTTCATCTCAATCAAACTTCGTTTGATAATATTGCAAACTAAAAAAGTAAATAAACATAAAAATATAATAAATTCCTTTGAGAATATTAAATAAATATATATATTAAAGTAAAAGTATGATAAATTTAACCTTTGAAGTGTTATCAAATCAAAGTGATATAAAGGTTACATGAGAAAAGATTTAGAATTACATTATATTATAATGAATTAAAAGCAAAAAATGTTAAGACATTATGTAAATTGTATTAGAAAATTACATTCCAAGAAGCTAAAGATCTCAATTGTAATAGTCTTTATTGCCAAATTATGTATAAATCCAAATATCTGATAAAATGTGCAAAAACACTAATATATAAAAAAAATTGAAAATATAAAAAAGAATAATTATTTGGATAGAGGGAATTAAGATAAGTCCAATGCATTCATATTTTAATTTTAACAAAATATTTATTAAATCTAAAAATGAGATAAATTAAATAAATTTAATATAACCAAGTCAATCTTGTAAAAGTCAAACAAGCAGAGAATTAGTGTTTGATAACATCATAGCAAAATCTAAGTCATATATTTTAGAAATATTTATAAAGCATATCAAAACCCTAAATTTTTTTAAAATGTAAATATAAATTAACATTTAATTGGGTAGAAATTGTTAAGATGGGCTAAATGATGTTTATTCATGTTCAACAAAATTGATTTGGAGTTACTATGAATTACAAAACTTAATAAGTATTAGAAATACCAAATTTTTTGTTCAACATTAAATAAATATATTGTGAAGATGAAAAGAAAATGGGAGAAATGTAATATAACCAAGCAAAAGGGATGTAAATGTTTGATGATTTTAAGTCTCACAGTAATATAACAAAATAAAAGCCAAATATCTGAAGAAATGGGAAAAATTATATGAGAAAGTATTATTCAAAGATACTAAGGAGATCAAGAATAACATCCTTGATTGTGAAATAAGGCATGAATTAAAAGGTCTCATTAAGCATGTCTAAACCTAAGAAAATAACACAAATGGATATTAAAAATAAATATTTAAATAGATAAAGCTTGTTGAATTAAGTTCAAAGTCCTTTTTGTCATGCTCAACTGGGCCTCATTTGGAATCACTGTAAATCCCCAAAATAAATAAGTGTAAATAGAAAAATTTATTATTTACCTATTAACTAAAGTAAAAAAGATAAATTGAAGCAACATAATATATCTATATCAAAGCTTTATAAAAGTGAGATAAGAAGGGATTTAGAGTTAAAAAGTAATATAACTAAATCAAAGCAAAACATTTGAAGAAATTAGATAACTTAATACTAGAAAGTACTTTTACAAAATCTTATGTCTATTAAATGTGACATCTTTGATTACAAAATATGGAAACATCATGAATTACCAAAATAAATAAGCATAAATAAAAATTAATTTATTTTATAATAATTAGAAAAATATATTAAAGCTGAATAGAGATAAATTGAAATAATTTACGTAAATAATCAAACCTATGTAAAGGTCACATTAGAAATGATTTTCAGTGAGATAGCAGTCTAATCTAATTAAAGTACAAAAATTTGATAAAATAAGTTCAATTATTTGAGAAAGTTGTTTCCTCTAATACTAAAGGGATTAAGTATAGTTTTTTTAATTATCAAATAAACTGCAAACTATATACCTTGTAAGGCATGTAGAAATGTTGGAAAACCAAATATTTAAAATTATTAAAATGAGCAATTAATTGGTTGGAGATTGACGACATTAGTGCAACAATATTTGTTTTTTCTAGGTTGGATGTTGTTTTGACTTACCAGTGATTTAAATTCAAGTAATGAAATATAATAAAATGAAGGTGATGTAATGGCCAAGTAAGAGGTATTTAGTGCTAGTTTGGTCATAATGAGTATAAAAATCAAAGGAAATTAAAAAATCTAAAAAATGTGAAAATCAATATTTAATTGGATTGAGCTCATCAGGATGAGCCAATGATATTTTATTCATCTCCATAAATTTCATTTGGAATTTTTGTGAATTAACAATGTAGACAAACAAAAATAAAAAAATTATTATTTTAAAATTTTGTAAATATATTTTTGTGCTAAAATAAGATAATTTGATCCAATATATAGAAACAAATAAACATGTTGTAAAGGTTAATGAGAAGAGAATAAGAGTTTAATAAAAATATGACTAATTCAAATTGAAAATTTAAAGAAATGATAGAATTTCTATGAGAAAGTTCTTTTCCAAGATACTAAGAAGATCGAGTGTATCGTAATTAATTGTTAAAACAAGTACTAAACAAAATGTTTAGTAAAGCATCCCATTACGATAAAAAAATATTTTTAAAAAACTATAAATAATATTTAATTACGTAAGGCATTTTGAGATTAGCGTAATGATATTTGTTTTATCTTGATCAAACCTTGTTTGGAGAAATTATGAACTACCAAAGTAAATAAGAGTAAAAAATAATCAATTATTCTTTTAATATTAAGCAAGTATAGAATTATGTAAAAATGAGATACATTGAAGCAATGTGATGATACCAGATCAAAGTGATTTAAAAGTCACATAAGAGAAGATTTAAAGTAACATTATAATATCACCAAACAAAAGAAAAAGTTAACAAATTAGTTAAATTGTATGAAAAATTGAGTTATAAGAGTTAAGGAGCTCAAGTGCAACAGCCTTTATCATCAAATCTTATAAAAATAAAAATATCTCAAAAAACATGTAAATTTAATAAAATATTTAAAAATATATAAAAAAATTAATTAATTTGATAGAGTAAGTTGAGATGTGTTCGACAACATTTATTTAGTCCAAATCATTCCTCATCTGTATTACTATAAATTATAGAAGAAAATGAGCAAAAATTTTAAAAAAGCTATTATTATAATTTTAGGTAAATGCATATTAAAAATGAAATGAGATAAGTTCATGCAATGCAATATAACTAAGTAAAAGATATCTAGAAGCCATATTAGAGGTGAATTAGTGTTATATAACATGATAACAAAATCAAAGTAAAGAAGTTTTACAAATATTTAGTAAAGAATGCCAAAACCTAGAAAATTAAATTTCTAAAACTATATATATAATTTAAAATTTAATTGGCAAGAGCTTATCGCGATGTATCCAAAGTTGTTTATTCCATATCTATCGAAACTCTTTTGGAATTACTACAAATTACAAAAATTAATAGGCATAAATAATACTTAATTATTTTTTCAACATTAGGTAAATATATTATGAAGATGAATTAAGATTAAATAAATAAAAATAATATAAAAAAATAAAAGAAATGTAAGGTCACACAAGTAAAAAGTTACATGGCAATATAATCAAATTGAATCAAAATATTTGAAGAAATGTGATAAATTATACAAGAAATGTGCATTCCAAGATATTAAAGAAATGGAGGGTTGCATCATCTATTTCTATATATGGTACAAATTAAGATGTTTCACAGATCATGCAAAAACAAAAAATTAAAATATGAAAAGTTATGAACATAAATATTTAATTAGATAAACTACATTGACATGAGTCCAAAAATACTTATATCGACTCAATTAGACCTCATTTTTAATTATTGTAAATCCCCAAAATAAATAATTATGAATTAAAAGAGATTATTATTTTAATATGAAATATATAATAAATTTAAAATAAGATAAATTGAAGCAATATAATATGTCTCAATAAAAGCTTTTTGAATGTCACATGAGAGGAGATTCCAAGTTATAGTAATATAACTCAGTCAAAGCAAAGAATTTAGAAAATTAGATAAAGGGTGCAAAAATTTTTTATTACAAAATCCTAAGTAGATCGAGTATGACATCCTCAATTATCAAAGATGGTAATTATTGAAATGTCTAATGAACCATCCAAAAATATAGAAAATAAAATATTTTAAAAGATAAAAATGAAGATTAAGTTGGGAAAAGATCTTCGAGATGAGACCAATGACATTTTTTTATCTTGATTAAAACTCATTTGGAGTTATCATGAGTTAACAAAGTAATTCAGAATAAATAAAATTTGATTTCTTTTTAATAATAGGAAAACATATATTAAACAAAGTAGAGATAAGGTGATGTAATGTAGTGCCACCAAATCAATGAGACACAAAAGTCACATATGAAAAGATTTATAGTTTCATAGTAATCTCACCAATTCATAATGTTATATGCAAATCAAAGTGAAAATTGGAAGTATTTAAATAAACTATATAAGAAGCACAGCTTAAGATACAAAAGAGGTGATGTCTAATAGCCTTAATTTCTTTTATTTTATTTATGGCATTTTTTAAAAAGAGCTCTTTGAGACGAGTCCAACGGTGTTTAGTTTGTAATTTTTGGAGTTTTAAGGAACAAATTATGAATTTTTGAAGATTTGGGATAGATTTGTCATATTGATGATATATTTGTAATTTTGTAAATGTCAGCATAGTTCAATTCATTTTGGCAGAAGGTATATTTGTAATTTTAAAGTTGTGGGCTCTGCTGGGTATATGTGCAATTTTAAGAATTTTGGCACAGGTTTATTTCTCTAGGCGGATGATATATCAGTAAATAACACATTTGTAGGGGGTTTTATGCAAAAAAGCATGTTAGCGAGCCATCTGGTAGTTGCCTCACGAGAGTTTGACACCTTGCTGCAGCAGTTATAAAAGCTAATCGGGTGAAATACATCTGCAAAAACAACGACTGCATGCGACTGCGAGGAGAATTGCCAGAATGCGAGGTTCTGCAATAAACGTGACTGTGGTGAGATTTCCTTAGGGAAGAGATTCTGACAGCCGCCACCATGCTCTTCGAGGAATTTCGGCACGCTACAGTAAAGGTCAGTGAGGGTTCTGTAAGGTATAGAAAACGTGAATTTCTTTGTCGTCATTGTGTAAGGATTTTTTGGTTCGTCAAACGTATGGGAGAGAGAGAGAACTGGATCAGCGTGTTGAATCGGTTCGCGTTGCCGAACCGGTGCGTGCGATCCAGTGCCGGGCCTAGACCGGGTCGCACTGGGCGTAGGCGGTCTAGCGCCGACAAAAGACCTTAAGCAAGAAAAACAGTGAGCATTGTTGGGATTTTTGGAAAGCCCGTTTGGGACAGTTTAATAATGTGGGATTTTTGGTGACTGGGATTTTTGGCTATTTGGGCAAGCTTTTAGAAAGCAGAATTTTAATCATTTGGGAGCAACTTTTAAAAACGTAATTTTTTCTAATAAGCATATTTAAATTAATTATTTTTGTATTTTAGGGGCCTATAGGACATCGGGGCTTGTAGGACATCAAGAAGAATTAGAAGTGGGCAAGAAAAATTTGGTACAGCAAATCCAGGTAGACAAATTCCTAACCCTGTGATATAGCACAATATTATATGCTTTTGTTACTATTATAGAATTGTGATTGTTGCATATGTTTATGGCATAAAAAGAAAGAAATACTATGGTATGTATTAGTTATATATTTGCATGAAAACTGAAAAAGAAGAAATAACATGGTATGCTAATGCAATAAAAAGGAAGAAACACTATGGAAAGAAATGCGTTTTGATAAGACATAATTTTTTGGAATTATGATTGCAATGACAGTAAATAAAAAAAATGGGATTCCCAGAGAACATTATCTTCACCACTAGGCCCAGCGTGTTGGCTTGCAGGGTATCGATCTCTGAATTAGATATCTGCCTAGTGTTATGTGCTATTACTCCATGATGACTACACCAGGCCCAACGTGTTGGATCGCAGGGTATGGTACCATAGCTGCTTGGTGGCACTAGGCCCAGCATGCTGGATTGCAGGGTAACAATCTTTGGGTCAGATATCTGCGTAGTGTTATATGCTTGGTTGGATGGCAGTTGGAGGTCATTTGCTTGATTGGATCCAAAGGATAATGAATCAAAGGGAATTGGGCCCGGTTATAACACATCTATAAGGAACTGGCATTTCTTTCGGTTTTTCTTTGGTTTTTCATCTGGTATTATATATGACATTGGTATGGTTTGAGCTTTATGCATATGATTCATTTGCACTATTCATTGTTTGTATTTTTCATTGGGTTAACTATGTGTATTTATCTACTCAGATTTGTAAATCTCATTAGTGCTTACATCACAGGTCATGCAACCACTGCATCAAGAACTGGGAATGATGCTGCTATAAGAGAGCCCTTTTCACAAGATTTGTGAGAAAGGAGAGAGCTTAGTGTGATTAACGTTGAAAAAACATGTCTTCATTTATATATTTTGGATTTTTGAGTTGGTGTTTATCTCACCGTCGGGTCCCCACTTTGGGTTTTCTTCATTGTCCTCAATCTGAAGGTAATTTTGTTATTTAAAGGTACTGGTTTAGGTGGGGGCTTACGAATTAAAAAATTAACTAAACATAAATAATAATAATTAAACATATATTAAAATAAAAATGAGATAAAATGAAGAAATATAATATAACATAAAGGTAAAATTAAGGGGATTTAGAGTTACATAGTAACGTAAAACATTCAAAGCCAAAAACTTGAAAAACTAGATAAATTATGCTAAACGGTTGCATTCCAACACACTAAGGAGTTCAAGTGTGACATCCTCAACCATTAAATCGTTTATGAATCAAAATTTCTTCTAAAATACTTCTAAACCTAAAGAAATTAAATTAAAAAAAAATATAAATATAACTATTTAATTAGATATGGCTAATCAAACAAGTCTAGCAATGTCTGCTTCATCTCCATTGGAGCTCATTTCCAATTATTACAACTCAAGCAAATAATTAAACAAAGTAATGATAAATTATTTTAACATTAAGTAAATATATATTAAAATAGAATTAAGATAAATTGAAGATATGTAATATAACCAAATTATAATGATGTGATGCACATCCTATAGGAGAACAAGGGTTTTATAATAATATAATCAAATAAAAGTGAAAAAAATTGAGATAAAATTGAAACAAAATGTAGATATAATTAAACAAAATTAGGTATCAATCAAATTCTTTTTGTAAGGACATCAAAGTCAATAAAAAAATAAAATATTTAAAAATATAAATAGATTACAAGTATCATTTTCCCATAAGATGGAAGTAATGTATGAACTTTCAAATTGTATGAGTCCATGAAGTGTAAAGGAACACCCTTTTCAAAGCCCCACATTCATATGGATTTTTAAAAGGAAGGGAAGGTGAATCTAGAAAATGTTGGATAGATTACTAGTTAATCAAAAGGACCTTGTGATACAACATTACTTCATTCCATAAAAGAATAATTCTCAAGTCTTCAACAATTTAGATTTCAAAAATATCATGTTAAAGTAATAGATATTCAAAAAAATATTGAAACAATGTTGGGCAATTAATATAAATAGACTAGGAATTTTGACCCTTGCTTTTCAACTAAAAAGATTGAAGGATTATCTCAAACAATGGAACAAAGAAAAGTTTGGCAATACTAGCCTAAGACTTAATAAAAAAAGTAAAAAATTCTATTTTAAACTTGCCAATATAATGCGATATGGCACATGCTAAACATGGTTGATGATTCCCTTCAAAATGCAATCGTTGGTTAGGAAATATATCAGTGGAAAAATGTTGGAATTAGATGGATCTAAGAAGGTATAAAAATAGATATTCCATCCAAAGGAAAAAGATCGTAGAGAAAAAAATGAATTGGAAAGAAAGCTACATGATAATTTCATAAACGAAATGGTAAAAAAAATGCATGATGTTGTTATTTGAAACTTCTAGTAGTTTTTACTACCTGTCAACATTTCAAAGAAAGAGAAGCTACTTAACTGTACTCCCTCTCTAGTCAAAGAACAACAAAACTTTTGGTTTATGAAGGATATCAAAATGTAGGTAATTAGAGATGCTACATTGCAATTTATCAATGAAGTGCCAAATGATTGAAGAGCAAAACAAACAATTATTCACTAGCTATAAAGAAATCATAACACATGATGTATTTGATGTTTCCAAGGATTCCTTGAAGGGACCCTTATTCCTAAAGGAATTTCAAGTACAAAACTAATCTTAATAAAAAAAAAGAATCCAAACACTTGGAGTTACTTTAGGTTGATTTATTTAAGTAATTTTGCAAAGAAACTATTCCCAAAATTATTGGTAGTAGGCATAAAATGTTTCTCCCAATGGTCATCTTTTTAAGACGAAATAGGTTTTATTAAAGGAAGACAAATAATAGGCATTAATATATTGGCCTTTGAATTGATTCTTTCACTAAACAAAAAATGAAGTATGTTGTCAAGTTAGTTCTTAGTAGTGCATTTGATTGTCTTTCAATGGAGCCTTATAAAATGCTCTTACATGATTGAACTTTATGGAGTAATTCATTAAGAAGATTAAAAACATACTAGAAAACACTTAAATTTTCAAAAATAAAAATGGTGAGCCTAGTGGTTTCTTCAATGTATTAAGGGGCTTTTAAAAAGAAAATGTAATCTTGACTCTATTCTACAATTCAACAATGAATGTCTTTAACTAAGCATTGAACGAGATAAAAAATTCTGGTAAAGTAGTGCATTATGCTCAATACGAATGATGTCTTTTAGTTACCCCATTTAAGATATGTAGATGATATCAAAAACTTCTATAGATGTGACATTAAAACGATGCCTAATATAGAGACATTACTTAACAGATTACAGGAAATATCAGGTGCCAAAATTAATCATCAAAAAAGAAGTTTTTATCAAGAGAAAAATGGAAATTGGAATGAGGAAAGAGATTAAGCAACTCAGGTTTCAAAATGTTAAGTTTCCGTTAATCTCTAAAGGCTAGACTCTTTCTATTGAAAGGAAAATGATAGCCTACCTGCAAAGAATAATAGAAAAAATTAAAAAGAAATTCGAAAAGAAAATCTTACATTGATGAGAAGACTAACACTAATGAATTATGTTTTGGCATTAATGCCAACGTATTCTTTAATGAAGATTAATCCACCCATCCCCAAATTTAATAGAGTACAAATGATCATTATTAGCTTCTTGTTGCGTGACATTAAAAATATGCTTAATTTTCACTAAACAAAAAAGAGAAAAGATTAGCCATGCAACGAATCAAAATGGTTTGGTCCAAAAAAATTTATAATGAATTTTTATTACATTCTAAAAGAAATTAAAATGGAAACTACCATTAAATAACTCACATTGGTTTAATAGCATAAATAATAAACATGTTAGCTTAGAAAGAGTAGGAAATAAATTAGATTATTTAAATAGAATGGAAAGTATTAAAAAGTTTGTTACAAAACACACTTAACTATGAAATACATTAATCACCTACCATTGGACTCAATTGTGGATGGAAACATTTGTATGTAGTTAGTCTAAAGAACAATTTAGAGCAAAACTTTATTCACAAACGAAGGAAAACGATATAGAAGGATAAATGTCTTGTGTGAATCTCCTTTCTTTTATGGATTACACTAATTTTTTTTTCCAATTCTTAAGAAATTAAAAAATTTAAACATTTAACCAGCCTCTAAATGTCCATATTACCTTAATGAGCAATAATTTCATCATGTAGTTGTGAATTACAGGAAGTAAAAATTAGCGTATCTTGCCCTCCCTACTGTGCTCAAAGTTTAGTAGTGGATGCAAAAAATAAAATTGTGCCATTGCACAATTGGTGGAAACAAGTTGATAACAACTTCAATAAAATAAAAGTCATTGCAACTCAATCACTCATGTCTGTTGGAACATATGCAAAGTATAGAATAAGAGAATGATTAAAACCTTAGTCAAGTAGTAATGGTAATTATTAATGATATCATGATTAACATCTCATCTTTAAATTTTTTTCAATCATATAACTTTAGGAGGACCCACTCTTGGATCAACTCAGATTAGTACAACTCCATTCCTATATGAAGTACAATAGCTACAATGTGATAAACAATATCCCCTCACCAACACAAAAAAGAATGTAAATATATGTGGTTTATGAATTATAAAATGGAGTATGCTAGTTTCAGGAACATTATTCAAAACCACAATGGGAAAAATTTTGGAATCCTTCTATTATGTTAGAAACAAAGAGTCACAATCATAATTAATTAGAATATCTTTGATTTTGGAACTAAAACGTTGTATCAAGCACAAAGTTCATTTGATCATGGTTTAAGTGTATTGAAATATGATCCTAAAAATGATAAAAGGTTAGTGGTAGATACCATTGAATATGTCCATTTTTTTTGAAAAGTTTGAATAAAATCAATTCTCTTAAATTCATTGGGTTAATATTTGCAAAGAAGGCAACGAAGTCGTCAAGCATTGCACAAAAAGAGTAACATAGTGAACTAAATCTGTAATCTATGACTCAATGCACATGGCTAAGATATTTAGGGCTCTAGTTATTGTGAATAAGCATCAAATTCAACACATTCCATAATACAAAATTTCTTCCACTACAAAAGCTATCTTATATTTTTGTTAGATGATGTGATAATAGGCAACACACGAATCCATAACACAACAACACCTTCAATTTACCTTATTTGATCATTATTTTAGATTTACTTAATACTAGATGAAATAATTATTATTACTCATGATTTTTTAAATTTTTAAGTCAGATATTCTTAATGGAGCTTGATCGAGCTCTCTCTTATTACATTTCTTTTTTATATTTTAAAGTACTTTATTCTCAAAGGATTTTGCAAGCTTTATAAGAAACTTTGATTTTTTCCTAATTTGATGATGAAGGATTTACAACTTGATCACCTTAGTATCTTTGAGCACAATTTTTTCATATAATTTATCTCATTTCTTAAAGCTTTTTTGCTATGATTTGATTATATTATTTTGTGACACTAAATCTTATCTTGTGTCACCATTACATTGCATTGATTTTATTTTATTACTATGTAAAAATTAATCTTATTTAAACTTTAATACATATTTGTAATACTATTTTATTATTATTTTTGAAACTTTAATAATCATCAGTAATTTGAAATGATGTCCAATAGAGATAAAATAGATGTCATTAGACCCTTCTAGATAAGGTCTATCCCTTTAAATATTCATTTTTATATTTTTAAATATTCTATTTAATTTTATATGCATTGTAAAACATTTTTGTTCATATATGTTTTGCCAATCAAGGACGTTACACTCGATCTCCTTTATATATTAAAATGCAGCTTTACTGTATAATTTACTTCTTTTTTTCAAATTATTAGCTTTGATTTGGTTATGTTTCTATGACGTTTTGAATATCTTCTCAAGTGACCAAAACATTGATTTGATTTGTTTATATTAATTTCTTTTAGTTTATCTTATTTTAGTTTTAATATAAGTTTAATAAATTTTTAAGCAATAGTTTATTATTATTTATAATTATTTACATTACTAATTTATAGTAATTCTAATTTAGATCAGATTGAGATAAAACAATCATCATTAGATAAAGAAATGTTGTTGCGCACTACTTATCTCTATCAAATTAAATATTCATTTTAATATTTTTTAAATATTTTTTGTAGTTTTTTGCCATGTATTCCATCTTTTTTTATTTTGAAAACAACTTGATGATCAATAATGTAACACTTGATCTTCTTAATTTCTTACAATACAATATTCTTGTATAATTTATATCACTTTCTTAACATTTTTACTTTGATTTGGTTATATTACAAAGAAATTCCAATTCTTCTCTTTTGTTAGCCTAACATTACTTTGATTTAGTTTTATTATATTGTTTGAATTTATCTTATTGAACTTTATTATGTATAAAAGTAATATTTAAAAATTAATCTACTATTGTTAATACATATATAACTAGAAAATTTGCAATATTTTTAATTATGAAATTAAATATTATTTTCATATTTTTAAATATTTGTAATTTAAAAGAAAATTTTGATTTGTAACTAATTTAGCAATTGAAGTGTCATATTTGATCTCTTTAATATCTTGAGATGCAAATTTCCCAATTAATTTAGCTCATTTATTCAAATTTTTTTGTTTTATTTGGTTATTCATTATGAAACTCAAATTCTCTCTAGTTTAGCTTTAAAATATATTTACATAATATTTAAGTACTAATTTATTATTATTTATTATAATTATTTGTAGAAATTTGAAACAAAGTCTAACTTAGTTGAAACAAACATAATTTGATAGATCTTATTGAGCTCCATCCAATTAAACCTTTCTTTATGTATTTAAATATTTTATTCTCGGGTTTTGGTTTACTTCATAAGATATTTTGATTTATATGAGATTTGATGTATAGGATGTTACACTTTACAACCTTAGTTTTTTTATTATTACTTAAAATATAATTTATCTCATTGTTTAATTTATAGTTTTAATAATATTATGTACTATTTTTATATAACTTGATGATTAGAATGTTATGATCGATGCCTTTTGTGTCTTGGAATGAGTTTTCCAACATAATTGGCCTCACTTTTTTAACTTTTTTTCTTAGATTTTGTTATGTTACCATATAACTCTAAATCTTCTCTTTTTTGCTTTTAAATATATTTGATTTTGTTATATTCCATTGCTTCAATTATATTATTAAATATTATATATATATTTATTTAGGAATTCGTAATAATTCTAAACAAGATCTATTAGAGATGAAACAGACATTGTTGGAATTATCATAACATGCTCAATCCAATTAATTATTTAATTTTGTATTTCAAATATTATTTTATTTTTTTGCTCAATTTTGAAGGAATTTTGATTTATTCCTAATTTAATAATCAAACATTTTATGCTCAATCTACTTAGTACCACGTAATACAACTATCATAATCATTGTATCTCATTTCTTCAAAAATTTTTTCTTTGATTTGGTCATATTACAATGTAATCATAAATCTTCTCTCAAGTGGCCTTTGTTGGTGATTATTTTTGTAATATATATTGTTTGAACTTAAGACATATCAAATTTAATATATATTCACTTAGTATTAAGAAAATAGATTATTATTATTTAAGCCTATTTATTTTGCTATTTCATAGTAATTCTAAAATAGTTCTAATCAAGATAAAGAAATATCATTGGAGTCCTCATCAATGTGCTCTAAAAATCCGAATATTAATTTTTGTGTTTTGAAATATTTTATTTTATATAATTTCACAGCTTTATCATGTATTTCAATTGAAAAAAGATTTTATGATAATGAATGTTACACACCCAGTCCTTAGTATCTTGGAATAAAACTTTCCCATAAAATTAATACTATTTCTCCAAATAGTTTTATTTAATTTTGTTAAAATACTATGAAAATATAATTCACCTCTTGTATGACCTTAACATTACTTCAATTTGCATTCATTACATTAATTCAATTGATCTCTTTTCAACTTTAACATATATTTGCTTAACACATGAAATAATTAATTTTTTATTAATGCTTGTTCGCTTTGATAATTCACTAATACTTCTTAATGAGATCTGAACAACAAGAGAAAAACATTCCTTTTGTCTCATCTAGAATAGATATGTCCAATAAAATATATTTTCTTATATTTTTCAATAATTGTTTCTTATGATGTTCATAGATTTTATGAGATATTTTGAATTGTACATTATTAGAGTATTAAATAAGTTTTCTCCAATCTTCTTTGTATCTTGTAATTAAAGTACTCTAAAGAGATTATCTCAACTTTTCAAAATTTTCATTGTTTTGATTATACTACTATGAAACTCTATTTCTTCTATCATGTGACTTTATATTACTTTGATTTAGTTATAAAATATTATTTCAATTTTTCTCATTTCAGCATTAATAAATATTTATTTTCTATTAAAATTATTATTTTGTTATTGTTTATATGTATTTACATTTATAATTCCTAGTAATCCAAAGGATGTCTCGTTAAGACAAAAACATATTAGACTAATCCCGACAAGCTTTATCTAACAAAAATTTTAGTCTTAAATTTTCTAAAAGATTTTTTCTAATACTTTGGCACTTTTTTCCAAACATATTGATTTGTCACAAATTTTAGGATAGAGGAAGTTACCTTAGATCTACTTCGTATATTGGAATGTGAGTTTCCTATATAACACGTTTAGTTTCTTCAAATTTTTTACTTTGATTTTATTACATTACTGCTAAACTCTAATTGACCTTTCATGTGACCTTCAAATATCTTTTCTTTCGTAATATAACATTTCTTCATTTTAACTAATTTCAATATATACTTAATAATAAAAAATTATCATTATTTGTATTTATTTACATGATTAACTAGCAATAATGTTTAATGAGATCTAATTAAGATGAAACAAATATCATTGTACTTATTTTTACAAACTCTACAAAAATATTAATTTTTAAAGTTTTTCTCAAAATTCTTATTTTTTATTATTTGACCAAGCTTTATGAGACATTTTAAAGGAAGACTTGTTTGATGATCATCAATTTTAAACAAAGACTCATTTATATCTTCGAATGAAGACTTGCCATGTAATTTATCTTATTTCTTAAAATGTTTTTTTGATTAGATTATATTACTATAAAACTCAAACTCTTCTCTCATGTGAATTTTACATTTCTTGGATTTGGTTATTTTTCATTATTGTAATTTCCTTTATCTCAACTTGAACATATGTTTCTTTAATATTTAAATATGAATGAATTTTTTTGTGATATTTAATTATTTAGTTCTTTATAAATCCCAAAGAGGTCCGATCATGATAAAGCAAACATCGTTAGACTTGCCTTGACGTACTTATTTCAGTTAAATACTCATAATTATATTTTTATATATTTTATTTTTTAGGTTTTAATGTTATATAATATATTTTAATTCATGACATATTTAATGATTGAATAAGTTATAATCCATTTCCTTAATAACTTTGAATGTAACTTTCTCATATCACATTTCTTCATGGTCTTTTGTTTGATTTTTTATATTGCTATGAAGCTTTAATTTTTTTCTCATGAGACTTTTATAATGCTTTGATTTTGTTGTACTAAATCACATCAATTTATATCATTTTAACTTTAATTTATAATTATTTAATAATAAAAAAGTAATTTATTATTACTTATGCTTCTTTATTTGATAAATTGCAATAATTTTGATTGAGGTCTCATTATGTCAAATCGATCCTCATTAAGCTCATTTCGTTGAGCTCTCTCTAATTAGATTTTTATCTATATTTCTTTTTATTATTTTATGTTATAGGCTTTCAAAACATCTTATTAGATATTTTTATTTATGTCTTATTTAAAGACTGAGGTTGTACACAATATTTTCCTAATATCTTGGAAAACAACTTTTTCATAATTTTTATCTCATGTCTTTAATGTTTTCTCTTTGATATGGTAATGTTAATAATTAAGTCTATATAGACACTTGTGTCACTTTACATCGCTTTGATTTGTATATATCACATTACTTCATTTTATCTCATTTCAACTATAATATATATAAACTAAATGTTAAAGTAATAAATTATTTATCTTATTCCAAAGGAATTTTGATGTTGATGATAGAAAAGTTACTAAACTCGTCTTGAAAAGCCAAATAAAATAAAATAAATTATTTTTATAATTTTAAATATTTTTGTTTTAAGATTTTGTACATTTTTCAAGTTATTTTTATTCATACCTTATTTGATGAAAAAGGATGTCACATTATATCCATTAATGTCTTAGAATATAACTTTCTCATATAATTTATCTCATCTCTTCAAAGCTTTATCTTTGATTTGGTAATACTCATATGTGACTCCAAATCTCATTTTAGGTGACATTTATATCACCTTGATTTTTTTGTAGTTTATTGTTTAAGTTCATCTCATTTGCACTTTAATATATGTTTACTTAATACTTAATTAATATTATTAATGTTTATTTAGTAATTCCATGTAATTGAGAAGGAGGTTTAATCAACTTGAAACAAATATCATTGGACATATTTTAATAAGGTATACTTAGTTAAATAGTTATTTATATGATTTTAGATCTTTTATTTTCTATTATTTTTAAACGCTTTATGAGGTATTTTTAGTTATACCTAATTTAATGATCGACAATGCTACACTATGACCTTAGAAATTTGTATGTCATGTTCTTGTAGAATTTGTCTCATCTCTTCAAATTTTTGCTTTGAGTTTATTATATTATTATGCAACTCTAATCCTCCAATTGTGTGGCCATTATATTGCTTAGATTTTGTTATATTACATTTTTTCAACCTAACATATTTGTGCTTTAATATATATTTATTTAATATTAAAAATAATTAATTAAAACCTATTTATTATTGTAACTAGTAGCTATTCTAAATGATGTCTGATTGAGACAAAACAAACATCATTAGATGAATCTCTTCAATTTATGGCTAATTAGATATTTAATTTGTTGAGTTTTTATAGGCATTATGTGGATTTTTTGTTCATACTTGTTTTAGTGATCTAGTAGTTATATTAAATCTCCTTAGTACCTTGAAATAGACATTTCCCATACAATATATCTTATTTCAACAAATGTTTTGCTTTTATTTGGTTATATTAACTTGTAACTCTAAATCCACTATTATGTGAGCTTTACATAGTTGTGATTTATTCCATTATTCTTTTTCAATTTATCTCAATTCAAGTCTAATATGTATTTACTTAATGTTAAAAGAATAATTTTTGAATATTTGTTCTTATTTATTTTAGCAATTTGTAATAATTTCAAATAAGGTCTAATTAATATGAAACAAATGTCATTGGACTTCTTTTAATAAGCTATATCTAATAAGTAACTTTGAGGATGCTACGCATAGTCTTATTAGTAACTTTGAATACAACTTTACCATACAACTTATCTCAATTTTCAATTTTTTTATTTGATTTGGTTATATTACGATGAAACTCTATTCTTCTCTCTTATGACCATAACATCACTATGATTTGGATTTATTACATAGCTCTAATTTTTCTTATTTCAATTATAATAAATATTTAGAAAATATGAAAAAATAATTTTTTTATTAATTATTCTTATTTAGTATCATAATTCCCAATAATTCCAAACAAGGTTTGATTAGGAGGAAACATATGTCCTTCAACACATCTCAATGAGGACTATCAAAATAATATTTAATTTACTCATTTAAAATATTTTATAGTCAAGGGTTTGGGTATGTTCTTTGAGATATTTTAATTTATACCTAATTTGATAATAGATAATGTTATGTTTGATCTCGTTAGTATTTTTGAATGCAACTTTCTTGTAAATCTATCATATTTTTGTAAATATTTTTCCATGATTTTTTTATATTAAATTATAACTCTAAATCTCCTCTCATGTGACCTTTATGTGTCAATGATTTGATTAAGTTACATCAACTTAATTTATTTTATTTCATCTTTAATAAATACTTATTTAATGCTAAGATAATTATTTTTTATAATTTTCACTAATTTACATTGTTAATTCTGAATAATTTCAAATGACATAAAATCAAGATGAAATGTGATTTGATTTATATTTTTTAGATTTTATTTTCTAGATTTTTTTCAATTTTACTGAGAATATTGATTGTACCTTATATTAAGATCAAGGACATTGTTATACCCGGTAAAATATTATAGGTTTAATCTTCAATAATTCGAATTGTGGCTTGGATGATTTCAGATCGACAGTAGGATGAGCCAGGAGCTCAATTGGAGGCTATTAGAATTTCTGAAATTTTCTGGGGATTTTTCGGAGCACCGAGGAAATTTTTAAGTAATTTTCCCTGTTTAATTGGATTTTTGGAAATTCGAAAATCTATTTAAATCGGTCCATTAGACCGGAATTTGGTTTTTACCGCGCGTGAACCGGACCGGAGCGGTTCAGCGAAGGTGGGGGCGGTTCGCCGAGTACGTTTGCGCGTGCGTTTGGATAAGCCGCGGATAAGCGGATCGGACGGACGAGAATAGCGGTGAAGATTAACCGGCTGATCGGGGTTAAGCGGCGTTATTAGAAGGTCAACCGGCGCTTAATGGATTCTTAACGGGTTATTACCGGTTTAAGCAGGGTATTTAACCCGAACTGTTCGGCTGTTAGGGTTAGGGTTTCGAACGGCGATTGAGGCGAAGCATTCGCGGCGAACGGCGGTAAATTCCGGCAGCCTTCCAAGGGGCTTTTGGTAACCGGAGGTTCGCGGGACGGAGGCGAACATTTTGGTACCGGTTTCGTTCGGCGAGGGGCTGCGGTTGATCGCGTGCGGGCTTCACCGTCGCCGGCGGCGAGCAAAGGTAGGGAATTCGGTTTAAATTAGTTAATTAGCAAATTAAAAATATGGATTATTTTGCAATTAGCTACTTGAGCATGCGGATAAGGTTTTTTTTGGAATTGATTAATGCAAATTATTGATTTTAGTAGGGAATTCGGTTTAAATTAGTTAATTAGCAAATTAAAAATATGGATTATTTTGCAATTAGCTACTTGAGCATGCAGATAAGGTTTTTTTTGGAATTGATTAATGCAAATTATTGATTTTAGTAGGGAATTCGGTTTAAATTAGTTAATTAGCAAATTAAAAATATGGATTATTTTGCAATTAGCTACTTGAGCATGCGGATAAGGTTTTTTTTTGAAATTGATTAATGCAAATTATTGATTTTAGCATTTTAGGGTTTTCGGAAAATTATACCCGCCGAATTCGGAAATTTTACCGAGCATGTGTTGATTCGATTATGTGCTTTAATCATGTTAAGATAGTATCAAATGCTGAAATTTGTTTAATTTCATAGATTGTTAAAATGGGGATCGGATGAAACTTCGGCAGAAATTTTGATTGAACCTTAGAAATTAGTGGCATTAATGAAACATTAGGATAGTATGAACATCGGATTTTGTTTCTCTTTGATCTCGGTTGCCGGAAATCGACGGGGGAAACGGAATTTTTCTGGAGGAATCGTCGGCTAGGGTTTCGCGGGCACCGGGCGGAGGAAGGAGATGGATTAGATTAATTACGGTCTAGTTAATTAAGTAATTGTAATTATTCAATATTTATTAATAATTAAATGCTAAACGTCGGTTGGAAATTTGGATTAAATATTCGGCCGGTGGGTTCTCGATTCAGCGCGAAGACCCGAATCGGTGGCGAGATCCGGTTCAGGAGATTCGGCGCGGACGAACGGCGCGACGCGGAGGAAAATTTAATTTCGGAAATTAATCCGAATTTTTGGAAAAAGGATATATGTGGAATTTAAATTTTATTCGGAAATTTATTCCGAATTTCGGAGAATGGATAAAGGGTGGAAATTGATTTTTGAATTTAAAAATTTCCTGAAGTGAGAAAAAGGTGATTTTAGGAAATCACATAGCCAAGTTGAAATTGACTGTTGGAAATTATCCATAAATTCAGTGCAGCTGGATTAGTTGGAAGGAAGTGTGACA
The DNA here is from genome assembly GCA_023846275.1 of Vanilla planifolia. Lineage (NCBI taxonomy): Eukaryota > Viridiplantae > Streptophyta > Magnoliopsida > Asparagales > Orchidaceae > Vanilla > Vanilla planifolia. The sequence goes on along the minus strand of JAIUJO010000050.1, from coordinate 98,088 downwards.
CTTGGGTAAGTGCTACCAGAATAGTCAGAATTTTGGTACAGTTTGTGTTGCTTGGATGGCAATGGCATGGTTTGAGTCAGTTTACTCAGTGTTGGCATATTTCACGGATTGGCATATTGGACCGGACTACTATAGGCCCTATATGATGTTTTAGGGTAGTTGTGGTAGGTAACTGTGCGGTACAGACTTAGCTTTCACAGTATACATGTGGACTGGTATGCGCCTTGTTGTATCTGGACACATGTTGCCGAATCTTGGAGTTAGAGCTTGGCAATGACTGTAGGGGCGTGGCTTCTATGGAAATTGTAGGGAGAGGACTCCTTGGGACGGTGGCTGAGTCGATCTCTTCTGGTCCATGAGTGTAGGCCTGCGCACCTGAGAGTGGCAGTGGCAGGGGTGACTCGCCGTGGCTAGCCAAGTGTGTAGGCCTGCGTGCCTGAGGGTGGCAGGGGTGTCTCATGTTGGCTAGAGATCTATGTGACTGGTTCTGTCTATAGTCTCCAGAAGATTGATTGACGAGAGACGCTGCGGTGTCGGGTGCTAGGCGTTGTGATGCGTGCGCAGAGATGGGCGTGTCCCGCTGGCAGTCTTTGCCTAGGCACCATGCGTGCGCAGAGATGGGCGTGTCCCGCTGGCATGCTACCTAGGAGCACAGAGGAGAGCTACTCTGGTGTGACTGGGAGTGACTGTGGTTGGTCGGAGTCTGGAACTGAGAGTGCCTTTCCACCATACATTGTTATGCTGTATTCCTATACTCTTGCTATTATCCTTCTCTTGCATGTGAGTTTTACTAGCTGTCTTTCCTACTGGGCGTAGCTCATTCCTTTATTATCTATATTTTTCCAGCGGCTCGGCAGACTTGACGCCACCCAGATTAGGTGGGATCGTGGTCAGCAGGCTAGTGGAGGATATCTGATCTGTGATTTCTGAGACATTTTGGTTAGTGTGATTGATGTTATTGGATGTATTCAGTGAGACTATTATTCTTATGTCAGGTATTGTGAATCTGGTTGGATGATGTTGCACTTGTTGGACTTGGATTTTATTCTTGTGATGTAGTTTCCATTCACTGTCTTACTTATTGTTTTGGTGCTATAGTGTGTGGAGAGCTATATTTACATATTTATTCTGTGGATGTTATATATTCTCTTTTTGATGGTGAGGTCATTACATGACTATGGAACTTACCGTGGGGGTTCAGACTTCTATTAGATCGGTTCTCCTATCGGTATGGGATAGGAGTATTGGGTCTAGTAGGAGTAACATTGCGCGAGTCCATCTGTTAATTCAGGAGTCATGAATCCTGATTTGACGGTGTACCCGGGAGATGGGATCCACATTGTTAAGAAAAGTAGGTGTGTAATGATGTGTTATATCCTATGTTTTTCGTAGGCTACTCAGGTTGGTATGGGACGATCTGAGCTATCTATATGTAAAAAAAAAAAAAAATGTATGCCAAAAATCAGCCTAGGAAAAAATGGGGTGTAACAGACATAATGCACAATCTCCTTAAAACTTAGGATGCAACTGTTGCGTATAATTTATCTAGTTTTTAAAATATTTCACTTTGAGTTGACTATATTTTTATGGAACTCATAACCTTCTTCTCTAGTGTACCCCTTACACCACATTCATTTAGTTATACTACATTGCTCAAATTATTACATTTAATCTTTAATATATAATTTCTTATTATAAAAACAATGTTTTTTTACTATTTGTGCTATTTTACTTTGGTTATTTGTAATAATTCGTAATGAGGTATGATTGAGTAAAAACAAAGCAATTGGGCTAGTTTGGACGAGCTATTTCCAAATACATTTTTTTATATTTTTTAATATTTTACATTCTAGGATCTTGGTATGTTTTATGAGACATTTTGATTTGCACAATTTGATGACCAAGGGTATACACTTGGTATCCTTAGTGTATCAAAATGAAAATTTTCTTATAAATTTAATCTCATTTCTTCAAATATTTTTCTTTAAATCGATTTTATTACTATGAAAATATTATTCTCTTTTAGTGTGAAATTTATATCATTTTAATATATTTATATTATATTATTTCAATTTATTTTATTTTATATTTAATATACATATCTACTTAATATTAATATAATTACTTATTATTAATTATCCATATTTACATCAAAATTTCATAGTAATTTCAAATGATGTTTGATCTAGGAAAAGCTAAAGTCATAGCTCTCAAGCAAATGAGCTCTATCTCATTAAATGTTCATTACTATATTTTTAAGTATTTTATCTTATAGGATTTGGGTATATTTTATGAGATATTTTTATTCATGTCTAATTTTACTATAGAGAATGCTTTATTTGATCTGCTTAATATTGGATTATAGATTTCAAAAAGAATTCATCATCTTACTTCAAATTTTTTTTTCATTTATTAATATTAATATTTCATAATAAATCTCCTCTTATGTGATGTTCAATTTTTTTAAGGATAGTCTTAGTAATTTAGTACGTAATCTACTTAAGATTAAATAAGTGTCATTGGACTCATGTCAACTTTCTCTATCAAATTAAATATTTATTTTTATAATTTTAAGTATTTTATTACATAGAGTTCTAAAATGTTCTATGATGTGTTTATATTTTTCTATGATTTGATGATTGAGGATGTTATAATTGATCTCCTTAAAAATCAGAAAGTAGATTTCTATCATTATTTATCTTATTTCGACAAAGGTTTTACTTTGATTTGGTTAGGTAACTATGTAACTCTATCTTCTCTTTTGTAACCTTTACCTAGCTATACTTTATTATATTATATTTCTTAAAATTATTTTATTTCACTTTCATATATAGCTTCTTAATATTATAATTATACTTTTTGTTATTTATGTTTACTTATTTTTTTAATTTGAAATAATTAAAAAACTAGTTGTGCTTGTATCGACTAGCTTTCTCAAATTAAATGTTTCTTTTTTATGTTTTATGAATTTTATATTCAAATGTTTTGGCATGTTTTTCGAATATTTTTGTTCATATATAATTTAACGATTGATTTTGTTATGCTCTGTCATTAGTAATTTGCAATGCAACCTTGCAATTTATGTCATTTTTCAAATTATTTTCTTTAATTTAGTTAAATTACTATAACATTCTAATGAGATAAAATAAACATCATTGTAATAATCATACTTAGATTTATTTAATTTAATATTTATTTTTTATATTTTAAAACATTTTATTTTTAGTGATTTGACATGCTTTAATAGATGTTTTAATTTGTAGCTGATTTGAAGATCGAGTATGTCACTTTATTTTTAGTAATTTGCAATGCAACTTTTTATATAATTTCTTTAATATCTTCAAATCTTTTATTTTGATTTTATTATATTACTTGGTAACTCAAAATTTGCTTACATTTGACCTTAACATCTCAATGATTTAGATATGTTGCTTCAATTTTATTTATTTCAACTAAAAACTATATTTGTTTAACATTAAAATAATATATTATTATTATTTTTATATATTTACATTGGAATTCTAATAGTTTCAAATGTGGTCCAATCATGATGAAACAAATATCATTAGACTTATGTCAACTAGCCTTATCCAAATAGATATTCATTTTTATATTCTTAAATATTTTATTTTGTTTTATCACTATAAGCCAACAATTCTTAACTTCGATGACATATTCATCGCTTTGATATGCTTATATTAAATTGCTACGCCTTATCTCATCTTAGATTTAATATATATTTAGTTAATATTAGTGTAACAAGTTTTATTATTTATTCTTACTTACTTTTGAAATTCATAGTAATTCTAAATGAGGTCTACTTGAGATTAAATACACAACATTGGACTTCACTCAATAACAAATTAAATGTTTATTATTGTATTTCAAAATATTTTGTTTCCAAGAGTTTGGGCATGTTTTTTGTGATATTATGATTCATACTTGTTTTGACAATTAAGGATTTCATATTTCATGTGAACTTTGTATATTGGAATGTAGGATTCTAACATATTGTTTCTCTTTTCTTAACATTTTTTGCATTGAATTATTATATTACTATGTAACTTTAGACCTCCTCTCATGTGGCCTTTAATCTCTTTCACTTTGTTATATTACATTGCATCAATTTTTCTTCTTTTAGCTTTAATATTTATTTTCTAAATAATATAATATTTATTTATTATTGTTATTTCTTATTTAAGTTAGTAATTCATAGCAATTCTAAAAGAACTTCGATCAAGATCAAAAAAACATCATTAGTCTCCACTCATGTTGCTCTTTCCAATTATTTATTCATTTTACATAATTTAAGTATTTTATTTTCTTAACTTTTGACATAAACTTTGAGGTATTTTGATTTGTGTATGATTTGATGATCAAAGATATTGCACTCGGTGTCTTTGTGTATCAGAATGTAAATTTCTCATGCAATTTATCTCATTTAATAAATTTTTTTGCATTGACTTGGTTATACCATATGACTTCAGTTTATCTTATTTTACATTTAACATATATTTACTTAATATTATAATTATAACTTTTTTTACTTATGTTTATTTATTATGGTTATTCGCATTAATTAAAAATAAGTTTGAATGAGATGAAATAAATGTCATTAGACTCATCTAAACCAGCCTTATAAAATCAAATATTTATTTTCTAATAGTTAAGAATATTTTATTTTTAAGGTATTTGACTTACATTATGAGATATTTTTAATTTTATCTTATTTGCAAATCAAGTATGGTACACACTCTCTCATTAGTAATTTTGATTACAACTTTTTCATATGATTTATCTTGTTTCTTTTAATATTTTTCCTTGCTTTTCTTATATTACAATGTATCTCTAGATCTCCTATCTTGTGAGCACTATATCATTAGATTTTGTATTAAAAATTACTTCAATTTATCTTATATTACCTTTAATAGATATTTTCTTAATATAAAAACTAAAATTATCATAATTGCTTCTTATATATTTTAATAATTCTTAGTATTTCAAATGTGGTTCGATCGAGATAAAATAAGTAATGATTATCCAGTGTAGATGATCCCTACCTAAATAAATATTTGGATTTATATTTTTAAATATCTTATTTTCTAGAGTTTTTGTACACTGTATAAACCTTTTCGATTTGTATCTGATTGTGTTATCAAGGGTATTATGCTCAACCACTTTAGTATTTTGGAATGACACTTTCATGCACAATTTATCACATTTCTTTCAAATTTTTGTTTTAATTTTATTATAATACAATGTTACTCTGAATCTTTCCTCCAGTGACCTTTGCTAGGCTTCATTGAATATTATCATTTAATTTCAATTCATCTCATTTTCACTTTAATATATATATTTGGCTAATACTAAATTAATGTTTTAAAATATTAGTGGCCTATTTACTTAAGTACTTCTTAGTAATTTAAAATAAGATTTCACTAAGAAATAATAAATGTCATTGTACTCTTCTTTATCATCACTATCCAATTAAGTGTTCATTTTTATTTTTTTAAAATATTTTATTCTCCATGGTTTTTACATAGTGAATTAGTTGTTTTGCTTAATTTTATCTCATTTTGGATTATATATTTTTTAACTTTTAAAATAATAATTTATTATTATTTACAATTATTTTCTTTGGTCATCCCAAATAATGAATATTTAATAAGCTTAGATGGACACTTCTTGACAAACACTATCAAATTACCTATCCATTTATATATTTTCAAATGTTTAGTTTTCTAAGAGTTTTAGTATGTTATATAAGATATTTAGATTTGTACCTTATTTTTCAACAAAAGATGTTACACTCGAGCTACTTCATATCATAAAATGCAACTTTACCATGCATGTTATCTCATTCCTTCAAATTTTTTTGTTTAACAAGGTAATATAATAATGTAAATATAAGTTTTATCATTTTGTGACTATTATATTACTATGAATTGTTATATAACATTACCTAAGTTTTCTTAATTTTAGTTTTAATATAGTAATGCTGAGTATTAAAATAATAAGTTTTTATTTTTTATATTAATTTAATTTTCTGATTATCAGTAATTCAAAATAAAGTTTAATGAAGATGAATCAAATATTATTGCACTTTTGTTACTAAGCTCCATCAAATTAAATATTTAGGTGTTTTTCAATGTTTTACTTTAAAGACTTTTGGCATGCTATGTGAGACTTTAATATTAATACCTACTTTGATGATCCGGGATGTTACACTCGATCTCCTCAGAATAATGAAATTAGAATTTTTGTATAATCTATCTTATTTGTTTAACTTTTATATTTTGATTTGGTTGTATTACTGTGAAACTATAATTTCTCACTTGTGTGATCTTTACATCATTTTGATTTGGTTATAGTAGATTACTTCAATTTATCTAATTTCAACTTTATTATATGCTTACTAAATATTAATGTAATAATTTATTTTTAGTTATACTTATTTCATTGTGAGCTTTGTGGTAATTCAAAACGTTCTTCTATAGAGATGAAACAAACATCATTGGTCTCATCTCAGTGAGCTTTATTTAATAAAATATTCTTTTTTATATTTCTAAATAATTAGTTTGCTATGTCTTTTGCATGATTTATATTATATTTTGATTCATACATAATTTTGTAATCAAGGAAGTTATAGTTCTCCATAGTAGCTTGAAATGCAACTTTCTCATAAAAATGATCCTATTTCTTAAACCTTTTAAATTTTTATTTGATATAATAGCACAAAACTATAATTCTATGCTCATTCAACCTTTACATTACTTTGATTTGATTATATTGCATTACATTGATTTATCACATTTGAACTTTAACATGAAACACTTGATATTAAAAAAAATAATGTATTATTATTTGTACTTATTTACTTTGGTAATTCACAATAACTATAAATGAGATCCAATCAAGATAAAAAAATATTGTTGGACTTATTTAACAATAAGTAGTATCAAATGAAATATTAATTCTTATATTTTTAAGAATAGTTTTCTAATGTTTTGGAATGCTTTAGAAGATATTTTGTTTCAAACTTGATTAGATGATCAATGATGTTGCACTTGATCATCTTAATATCTTGGAATACAACTTTCTAATAATATTTATGTCAATGCTTTAAACCTTTTCCTTTCATTTAGATATATGCTAATTGAATTCTCGTGTTCCCCCTGTGCAACCTTTACATCGCTTTAAATTGGTCATATTATATTGCATTAGTTTTTCTCATTTCAATTTTTATATATGTTTGTTTCATATTAAAATAATAATTTTTTATTATGCTTTTTATTTTAAAATTCATAGTAATTTCAAATGAGGTATGATCGAGATTAAACATCATTGTACCATGGTCAATGAGTTCTTTCAGGTAAATTTTTCACTACCATAATTTTTTAAATAGTTTTTTTGTTATTTTGGTATGTTTTTTGAAACATTTCAAATTATATCCAATTTTGATGTTTTGAGATTATTACATTTAATCTATATTATATTTTGGAATGCAACTTCCATCTGCAACGTATCTCATTTATTCACTTTGTTACTTTTGATTTACTTATATTACTATGAATCTCTAATTCACCTTCTATGTGATCGTTAGATCACTTTTAGTTAGTTGACAGATATTTTTTTGGTTTATATCATTTCAACATTGATTTATATTTAATCTTTATCGAAATAATAATTCATTATTCGTGATACTTATCTACATTGGTGATTCATAGTAAATCCAAGCAATGTCTCATTAAGATGAGATAAATGTTGTTAGACTAGTCTCATTGAGCTATAAACTATTAAATAATTATTTCTATATTTTTTTATTTCCAACATTTTGCAATTTAATGAGATATTTAGATTCGTATCTTATTTAGTAATCGAGGATGTTACACTTGTCCTACTTGGTATCTTGTTATGCAATTTTCTCATAAAGTTTATCTCACTTTTTCAAATTTATCACATTTGTCAAAAATTTTATCTTGTTTTTTATGAGAAACTTTTCTTCATACATATTTTGATGATTAAGTATGTTACACTTGATGTTTTTAATATCTTAGAATACTAATTTCTTCTATAATTTATCTTATTTCTTCAAATTTATTGAATTAATTTTATTATATTACTATAAAAACATAATTCTCCTCTTTTATGAGTTTTACACTACTTTGATTTTTAAAACATTACTTTAATTTATCTTATTTTAGCTTTAATAAAAAGTTAATAATAAATGATAATTTATTTTTTTAATACTTATGTAATTTGGCAATTTGTAGTAATACCTAAGAACATTCAATGGACATGAAAGTAAGGCCATTAGACTTGCCATGACCAACTCTAACAAATTAAATAATAAATTTTATATTTTAAATTTTTTCAATATTTTGACATATTTTATGTGATATTTTTATTTATATTTTATTTGATGATTCATGATGTTGTTGTTTATATCTTTAGTATTTTAAAATGCAACCTTTTCATACAATTTATTTTATTTTTTAAAATTTTCCTCTTTGAGTTGTTTGTATTACAATTAAGCACTAACTCTTTTATCATATTACATTTTCAATATTATGACTTATTTATATTATGGTTTTTCAACATATATCATTTTAGCTTTATCATATATTTACCAAATATTAAAAGAATAATTTATTGCTATTATTTTTATCTTTCTTGGTAATTTTTAGGAATTTAAAATGAGGATAAACCAAGACAAAACAAATGTTGTAGGGCTCAACTTGATGAACTCAATACATTTAGATCTTCATTTTATATTTTTTTAATATTTTATTTTTTTACCAAGTTAGCATACTTTAGTATGAATTTTGATGAGTGTGTCATTTGATGGTCATGTATGATACACTTAATGTCATTAGCATCTTGGAACACAACTTTCTTATATAATTAATCACATTTTTTTAATTTTTTATTTTTATTTATTTATATTACTCTAATTCTCCTCTTATGTGACATTTAAATTATTTTGATTTGGTTGTACTATATTTCTTATATTTACCTCATTTCAACTTTAATTTTCATTTACTAAATATTAAAAAAATAATTGATTATTTCTTATGTTTTCGTTATTTGTAAAATAAAGGTAATTCAAAGCCTAGGTTCGATTAAAATAAAATAGAAGTTATTAAACTCATCTATACAAGCTTTATCTAATTAAAATTTATTTTTATTAAACATTCATTTTTGTACTTGTAAAAATTTACTATCTAAGATTTTAAGATGCTTTATGAGTATTTTGATTCATATTTAATTTGATGACTAAACCTATTACACTAGATCTCCTTAACATCATAAAATGTAATCGTCTCACACAATGTTTTTTATTTCTTTAAATGTTTCATTTTAATGTTTTTATATTACTATGTAACTCTAACACCTCATCGCATTGATTTTGCTATGTTATATTTCTTCAATTGATCTCATTTTAGCTTTATTATATCTTTATTAAATATAAAGATAATTATTAATTATTATTTAGACTCTTTAATTTAGTAATTCATAAAATTCAAAATAGGATGCAACTATGAAAAGCCAAATATCATTAGACTCCTCTCGTTGACTACTATCCAATCAAATTCTCTTTATTATATTTTTAAGTTTCAAATATTTTAGGGTTTTGTCAATCAATTTTAGACATATTGGTTCATACTTGATTTAATAATAGAGGATTTTATGTTCACTCCTTGAAATCTTGCAAGGAAATATTCCCACACAAATCATCTCATTTTCTCAAATATTTTCTTTAATTTGGTTATGCTACTATAAAATCTAATTCTTATATCATGTGACCTTTGTAATACCTTTATTTTTTATATTATATATTTTTAAATTTATCTCATCTCAATTTTAATTTATATTTTCTTAATTTCATAATAATATTTTATTTTTATTTGAATAAATGAGGTTGCATGGCTTAAAGATATTTTGATTCATATGTGATTTGACGATCATGGATGTTACAATCAATCTAATTCATTTTGATTCATATAATGGAGCAAAAATAAAGTTTCATTATCATATATCTATATTGATAAATTTAATTTGTAGTAATTATAAAGGTTTTTTGATTGAGACAAAAAAATCATCGTAATGTCTTATTTAGCAGCATGAAATTAAAAATTTATTTTATATTTTTAATTATTGTTTTAATAGTTTTGTCATGCTTTTCATGATTTTTTGATTATTTCTCTTTTGATAATCAAGGATGTCGCATTTATTCTCAATAACATATTAGAAAGCAATTTTCTCAAAATTCTTTATTTTTTCTTGAAATGGTTTGCTCTTATTTCTTTATATTACATTACTTCATTAATCTAAGTTATGCTCTAACATATATCTTCTTTATATTATAATAATAATATTAATTATTATTTGTGGTTATTTAATTTTTTAATTTGTAGTAACTCAATCCATGGTGCTATGGAGATGAAATAGTTGTGGTTAAACTTCTATTGATTTACTCTATGCTATTAAATATTAATTTTTTTCTATTTAAAATTTTACATTTTTAGAGTTTTGGTATAGTTTATAATAACTATTGATTTGAGCTTGATTTGATGAGTGAGATAGTTGTACTTTCCCAAACAAATTATCTTATTTTATTGAAGTTTTTCACCATGATCTATTCATAATACTATGAAACTCTAATTCTCTCATGTGATGCTTACATTAGTTTGATTTGTTTATATTACAATGTCACTATTTATCTCATTTTAGATTTAATAGATATTAACTTAATATCATTATCATTATTATCTATGTTTATGTATTTGATGATTTGTAGTAATTATAAACTAGGTTTGTTGGAGTTGATACAAATGACATTAGTTCTTCTAAAAGAGTTTAATCAAATTAAACATTAATTTATATATTTTTAATAGTATTTTAATAAGATTTTGAAACACTTAACTAAACATTTAAATTTTGGCATAATTTGACGGTGAAAGATATTATACTTGATCTCTTTTGTGTCTTGGAATGTAACTTTTCAATATAATTTATCTCCATTTTCAAATTTTTACTTTGATTTTTTATGTTACTAACTCTAAATCTTTTGTTGAGTGATCATACATTATATTAATTAAGTTATATTATAATTCTTTAGTTTATCTCTTCTTAGCGTTAATATATATTTACTTAAATGTTAGTATAATATTTTACTATTTTTATTTATTCTTATTTTATTCTGTAATTCATAGTAATTCCAAATGTGGATTGATTGAGATAAAACAAACATCATAGAAACTAGATAATCAAACTCTATACAATTAAATATTTATTTTTTTATTTCTAAAATTTTAGTTTTATTTATATTGGCAGATATTATGAGATACATTGATTCTATCCTTATTTAATCATTAAGAGCATTAAACAAAATCATCTTAGAGCTTGGAAGGAAACTTCCAATACACTTTATCCTATTTCTTCAAAATTTTTCATTTAAATTGGTATTTTAATTTGAAACTCTAATTTTCCAATCATGTGACCTTTACATTACTTTGGTTTTTAATATTATATTACTTCACTTTTTCTTATTTCAATTTTATTATATATTAATAAAAATTAGAATGACCATTTAATATTATTTATTTTTAATTTGTTTGGTACTCACAGTAATTATAAATGACAATTATGAAGACAAAACTGATGTCATTGGACACATCTTGATAAGTTATGTTTAATTAAATATTAAGTTTTATATTTTTAAATATGTTTTATAGTTTTTACATACTATACAAGTTATATTGATTTTTTTTGTCTCATTTGATAGTTGAAGATGTTATAATCAATCGCAAAGGTATCTTGGAGTGTTATTTTTTTGTACCATCTATTTAAATTCATCAAAACTTTCAAATTGATATGGTTATATTATGTTGAAATGAAAACTTTTCTCTCGTGCAACCTCTACATTACTTTCATTAACCTATAATACATTTCTTTGGTTTATTATATTTCAACTTTATAACATATACACATAACATTTAAAAAACAATTTGTTATTCATAATTTTTCTTACTTCAATAATTTATAGTTTTTTGAAATGACGATAAATCAAATGTCATTGCACTAACCTCAAAGAGCTTTATCAATTTTAAAAATAATTTCCATATAGTTTTTTTAATTATTTTATTTACTATGATTTTAGGATGGTTTGTGAGAACTTTTTATTCATCCCTAATTTTAAGACTTTTGCTCATTAATGCTAGCTTCTGGTTGGTTAGAGACTTTTTGAAACTTATAAGATCATCCTATATTATGATCATTGACCTAAAAGGCTTTCATGTTAGCTTAAATGATTAGAGACAACAATTTGAAGAATTCTATGTAAAATGGAATGCTAAAACTTAACAGAGTTTGAAAGAGAATGTTTTTTTAATGAAATTCTAGATATTTATTTCATTAAAATTGAATACAACCATAATAGAAAAGACTCTTACATATACAATATAACTACTCCTGCATTAGTAGGAGATAAGATAATTATTATGTAGTTAATCAAAATAATCATATAATTAGCAATAACTTATAAGAAATAAAAAGAATTATTGGAACGACAAACATTACATGATGATATAGAGAACTCAATTAACACATTTTGAAAATGATTCCTTGGATAGAAACAAATAATAGAGAAACAAAAGAGTAAATTTCCAACTTGGTTAATTTGTTAAACTCAAAAGAAATAAAAAGTAGAGAAAATAATAATATTAGAAAATTTAATAGTCTAAATAAATGACTAAACAATTATAAAGGAAAACATTAGAAGGAGAAGTAGTAGATGCTGGACAACAGTTATAGAATTTTAAAGACAAAAATATAAATTTAATTCTTTGAGAAATATTATATAGGAAAGGAACAATGAATAGAAGAAAGTTTGTTAAAGAATTACAATGAACCAAAAGTTTCCTACAAAAATGACGAGACTACTCACTTAGAGTTAATAACTCTTAGGGCACAACAAAGAACATAGATAAAGAATTTCTTTTTTTTTGCATATAGGTCATACTATGATAGCAGCTAATTGAGTATAAAGAAATGGACAAGACACAAAAATAATAATAGCGATAATAGATATCGATAATAGTAACCTTAGACAGAGTTTATTCGAAATTTTAGACGTAGACATGATTAATGGTAGATAAATATATTATTTTACACTGGATTATTTAATTCCAACTAGAAATATTTATTAAAAAAATATAGCCATGAAAATAATAGGATATGATTTAAATAAAAGAATATCATCATTTGCAAAACCTTTGTTTGTAAATGATGACCAAAGATCAGATATGATATAAATGAACTAGATATCATAAGATCTTTAGCATCAATTTAGATAAAAATTATCAAAACAAAATTAGTATCTAGTGAACAATGTTTATGAATAGAGTGAAATATCTTTTGAGTACAACAAAACAAAACATATATCCCAAACTAGGCAAGATATTTTTTGATTGCTATGGTAAGCTTAGTTGTAGAATTTCTAATCATCGTGTTGCTCTACTAAGAGAAGATTTAGATAATGATTAACTCCTTGGACTCTAAATATCTTACCCAATATGCCATAGAATAGTTTTATTAAATCAAATAATTATAGGAATAGGAAGTAGCTTTATGTGTTGTAGATTCTATTTATGATTGGAGATGTGATTGGAAAAGTTATTTAGATGCTTAACATGTTCAATTTTTGTTTCAATGCCATAATGCTCCCAATCCTAAAATATTAAAAAGTTTTGAAGCATCATGTTACCCTTTTTTGATTCTCATCTTAAGCAAGAACCCATTCTAAAAAATTATAAGAATTATTAGATAAGTGGGAAGAGATGCCACAAATGCATTAATTGAATTTCAAAACATGAAACCCCTAGAAATTGTACAATTTGCTTACATGTTTCAAGGAGAAAAAATAAAATGAATATTTCATAGTAAAAAATTATCATATTCCCAAGGATTTTTAATAATTTTTATATAACTAGTACATAATCCCTCTAATGTTAATAGCTAAATTTGACAAAGCATCTTTAGCATAGACACATTTCGTAGGATCAAGCTATGCAAGGTTTAGAATGATTAGTAATAACTTGTTTCAACAATATAATAGCTTTTAGTCAAGTTTATTTAAATCTAGCGGTACAAAGAAGTTGACATTTTATGGACGTCACATTAAGTAATAAATGTTTTAGTAAAGTTACTAAACTACTATAAAAAATAATTAATAAAAAATGTATGAATTAGCAAGTTATAAGTGTATCATAAAAAATAATTCTAGGATTATTTTCATTTTAAATTATCTTAAAAATAAATACATGGAATGACAAGCGAATAAACAAAGTAAGAGCACTGGCTATTGAAATAAAATAATGATACCAGCATACCATGTGCGACCATAAGTGGGAAACAATTATGAAGTGTCAAATATTATAAATAAGTTAATTTAAGGTGAAAAAAGTAAAATGTTTTAGAACTCATAAACAACCTCAAAAAAATTACAAGTTCTTTATTTAAAAAGAAAATGGTTATTTCAACAAACACTAGCAAAATAAGATCGTAGATAGAAAAAGATTAAAGATGTATTCAAAAATAGACATTAAAGAAGAATATGCTATTATAAGCCTAAACAAAAATAAATCAAAATAAGATAGTGATATCTATAGTTGTTTTGATGAAGTTATACTAGAAGACATAGACTTAGATCTTTTAAATATGAATATAGAAGTGAATGGAATTTATATTAAGACACCAAATATCTATTTAAAACTTATAAATTAGAAAATGACAAGTATATTGTGAACATGAATTTGAAGATTTCAAAATTACAAAAAGACAAAAGTGTGAAAAATGTAAAAAATATTTAGTCAAAAAACGAAGAACAATATTTATAAGTTGTAACCAAGACTTATGTAGGTTTTGGGCTAAAAAATTAGGATATAATATGACACAAAATCTTAAGGAAGGTTATAAAATGTTAAAAAATAATTTAAAACTAAACTTTAAGCTACTACAATAAAAGATAAAAAAACAAAAATTAAAAATAATACTTTAGACATAAAAGAGTTATTGAATTTGAAAAAAATAGAATGTTGACAAAATAAAATGATTGACATCATCTGCACACTTTAATTTGAAGATGGTCACACCATCACATTGGTTAGCTTAGAGATATTGGAGCATAATCCAATATTGTAGAAATCAATAGATTCCTCCTCAATATACTTGAACACTTGCATACCAAGGTAAGATATTAAAGACAATAGAAAATAAAGAAATAGTTGATAAAATTATGATCAATATCCATAAACAATTCAACCAAGTAGAAATGATAATTGGAATGAATTTTTTTAGAAATTTATAAGGGAGAAAAACTTTTGAAGATGATAAACAAATAATGTTTAAATGATTTGACACCATATTATCTAGTCTCATAGTGTTGTCAAAACATAGTAAAAGAAATTTTTGATTTTAGTTCCAAACAAGAAATGGAAGAATTTGATGCTTTCAAACCCTACATAACCTATACTTAATTAACACAATAAGTGAAAATTTTAAAATAAATCATTGCATGAATTTGATGAACTAAAAATTATAAGAGGAGATCCTTTAAAGCATTGGAGCGAAAGCTAGTCAATAAGTAATTTGGAAATAGTCAAACCAAAAGGTTTTGAGGAATACAAAATGCATATTAAAGAATTATTACAATCAAGATTAAAAAGCAAAAGTTATAGTCCTTAGCAAATTACTTTATTTATTGTCAAAACGAATTGTGAAATTGTATGAGGAAAAACATGAATGATATTTGATTATAGATTATCAAATGATAGCACTATTGATGATGCATATATTATGCCTAGCAAAGAAAATACAATACATAGAATTTATAATAGAAATATTTATTATACATTTAACCTAGCATCAAAATTATGGAAGGTGGCATTAGATAAAGAAAATATACCATCTTAGCATTTATAGTTGCTAATAGGCATTATGAATGGCTAATTATGCCCTTTTGACTTAGAAATGCACTAGCCATATTTCAAACAAAAATGGACATGTTGAAAAACATAATAAATTCATAGATAATTACAAAAAAAGATTGAAATAAAGAAATTATTCATTAACATTTTAGAATTAAATATTTGAAATGGACAAATAAAATTCCAAGGTCACATAAGTATGTTTATCTTAAACATGGGAGATAACTTGTAAATACTAAAAGATATCAGAATTTTCTAAAACAACAATGTTGTGCGTGCTCTTTTATTCCTAATTTAGGTAAACTTTTAGGTTGTTCATATGAAAAAGGATGAAGTAGATTGTCAAAGTAATATCTCCCATACAATTAACTCATCTAGATAGTTACTAAATGGAAGAAGTAGATAGATATCTAGAAGCTTGGTTAGGTATAATAAAATGGAAAAATTATAAGGAAGCTTCCAAAAAGTATGGCCATATAAATATTTTATTAAAATTTATAAAAGTGAAATAATGTCCACATATGAAAAAATTTTAGCATGTATATGCAGCATAAAAAACTATGAATTTTCTTAAAAATTACAATATAATTTACTCTTATGATTTATTAAGAATATATCTTAGCATTTTATAATAGAATTTCTTAAAATAATTTGGCCACAAATAGTGGCTGTTATTTAGTGTTTTTCTTGTTAATGATGGATATAATATAGTCATTGAACAAATAAATGGGAGAGGTAAGAGTTTAGCTTATCACCTATTCTATATACTTAAGGAAAAAACCTCCCCAAAAAGGCCACAATGGCTATATAATAGAATATTAATAAAAAATGGTAAAAAAATTCATAAATTAACCTTATAAATGGTGAAAGAAAGTCTTAAACCTGTAGCAAGGCCAAGGAATGCCTTAAACTAGAATTACTACAAAACTTTTTTTATGGGGTAACAAAACGTAACACTAATATATTTCGTAGAAAATGGCATACTAAAACTCTCCTTTTTCCAAATAAATTTCTTTTGAGGCTTTTGCACTAAATAGATTTCCTTAGAATTCACATTTGTGATATAGATCTCATTATCTAGTTAAAGAGGTCCATAAGTTCTAATTGGATCATTTGTGGAATACTAAAAAGACCATAATATAATCTTGTATAACATGGATTTTCTTGTCGGTTACTTTTCTTACATCAAGGAGTAACAAAACTAGAAAATCTTAATTTAGAAAGGGAAATAAAGATGCTAAATGTTGAATATGTTGAAAATGGTCAGAATGTAAGCTTGCACATGAAAAACCATAAAAGCAAATGGAGATATAAGATTGCGTCAAGAAAGAATCACAAAGGTTATCAAATTCTAGAGAAGTAATTCCCCATGAAGTGTTCATAGTAACAATATGTTCTCAAATACAAGGTAAAACTAGCTATGAAAATACAAAGTCTACTTAAATGAATTCTCTTAAAACTATTTCTACTCCGAAAGGATTACTAGTTAATTTCTTAACATACTAGACACAGATATCTTTGAAACATTGAGAGTTCTTCATGTCCCTATGAAGAGGGATTGTAAGTTTATTTTTGTTATCCTAGACTTATCATCATGAAAATACTACATATGTTTATTGAAGAACTTAGTGTTCCTAAAATTTTAAGTACAAAATTAATTTCAAGGATTATTATTGTAGAGCTAGTGCAGCTTAACAAATTTTGTTGCCATATTCATGGAGACTAGAACATGTTTTTGGACATTCTTTGAGAATGGCTTCACAAAAAAATGCTTCATTAAGCTCACTTTACATTCTTGCTCTTGAGAATGAACCTATGGAATTCTAAGGAAGCAAGAATTAAGATCTTTGGCACTCTCATAAGCCAGTCCCAATCACTAAGAATGTGAGTATTCTATGCAGTATAAGACATGATTAAGGGTCCAAAAGACCCCAAGAAACAAATATAGTGATAGATAAGTTATGCTTTTTCTACTATAGTTGATACTTCCTTTTTAAAATGATACAAGCTTCTTTGTGAAGAAATTAGAGGTGAAATTTATGGGGACAAACAATCTTTAAGAAAATAGATTGATGTGCCATTATTAATGAATATAGTTGACGGTGATAAAATTTTAGTATATTTTCTTAAGCAAAATATAATTTGGGAATACTCTAGAATGTAGATTATAAAATTAGTTTTGAGAATCCTAAAAATGATGATCCTTTTAATATCCCTTATACACTTTATTTAACAAATCTAGAGATATTAGAGGCTTTCATAATATCATAATAGGGAAAATAGAATAAAGGGATGATAGAATCAAACACTTCAGCTTATCTAGACAAGTGGCATTAGACTAGTTAAAGGTCTTAACTTGAATACATTAAAGTTGTATTGGTTATAAAGGTCACTTGTGTAAGATGTGAACCTATACATTTAGTGGTTTTACATTTCTTGTGTTAGGGTCCCTAGTTTAGGCCTAATGTTTTGTAGAGAAGCTCGTTGTGAATAGCCATGCTCACTAGTAGCAATCTGCACTGGCTACTGCATGCTCTCCTCATGTTTTCTATGCTTGTTCCTCATTTTGAAATCTAAAAAGCTATTCCTTACCATAAATTTTAGCTTCAATTTCTTCAAAAAGAAGCCTTTATATTGTTAAAAAGGAATTCATATTCCTCAAAGACTTTATGGTCTAGGTCTATATATGTATTCAATCTTTGTCTACCCAATGTCTTATTTGACATTTTATGGTAGAATGACTTTTCCATAAATAGCCACAAATTGGTGGCTATTATTAGTGATTTTTTATTTAATAATGGATATAGTGTAATGGACTTGGCTTCAAAAAAAATTATCTAAAGCTGTCATCATTAACCTCACAATATCATATATGTAAGTGGCTATGAATTTCATAAGAGATTTTCAATTGTTCATATGAGCCTTATCATGAAAAAAATTTAAGGATTATGCAAAAAAGGACTACGTACATAGACACCGATAATTTTAAGGTATACTAATAACAATAATTTTAGATAGAGCTTATCAAGAAGTTTATAAGTAAACATATGTGATTCGGAATAATATAATTAGTCTCCTGAGTATCTAAGAATGTAACTTTCATATATTGTTTAACTCATTTCATTAATTTTTTTATTTGTTTATATTACTATGAAACACTAATTTTCCTCTTATGTGACCTTTACATTGCTTTTAATTGTTTATATTATATTAATTAAATTTATCATATTTTTGCTTTAATATATATCTACCTAATATTAAAATAATAATTGATTTTTATTCATGTTTTGTTCTTTTGTATTTTATACTAATTGCAAATGAGGTATGATAGGGACAAAATAAATGTCATTGGAATCATGTTTACTAGCTTTACCTAAGTAAAATTTATTTTATATTTTGAAATATATTATTTTCTGTTGATTAGTCATGCTTTATGAAAATGTTTCGTTTATAGCTAATTAGACTATCGATGATGTTACACTCAATCTTCTTTGTACCTTGGGGAGTAGCCTTACTGTACAATTTATATCATTAATTCAAGTTGATAAGTATTACTATTAAAGTTTAATGCTCCTCTAGTGTAACCTTTACATCATTTTGGATTGTTATGTTACATTACTTGAATTAATATGATTTTTTACTTTGACATATATCTACTCAATATTAAAATATTAATTTTTATTATTTATGTTTATTTACAAAACAAATTTTACATAATTTCCAAATGAGGACAAATAGAGAAAAAATAAACATCATTAGTCTCATCTCAATAAGCACTATTAAATTAAATATTTATTTTTTTAATATTTTAAGTTATATAATTTTGATATATTTTATGAAACTTTTTGATTTATATGTAATTTAATAATTGATGTTATTATACTTGATATCCTAACTAGCTTGGAAAAATTGTCTCAAATAACACCTCTTTTCTTCAATTTTGTTTCTTTGATTTCGTTTGTTAAGATCTATATCTAAATTTCTTATCATGTGATGTTTAGATAACATTGATTTATGTACAATAGTTTGCTCAATTTATGTCATTTCAAATTAAATATTATTTTTTCTTAATATTTAAAAAAAATTTATCATTATTTATGATTATTTCTTCTTTAATTTGTAGTACTTTCAAATGAGGTTTAATTGAGATGAAGCAAATGGTATAGGACTTATATCAATAGGTTATTCCAAATTAAATATTTTTTATATTTTTTAAATATTTTAACTTCTTGGGTTTTGACATATTTTACAAGAAATTTTGATTCATATATCATTTCTTGATCAAGGATGTTATAGTTGATCTCCATAATATGTCGAAATACAGCTTTCTCACATAATTTATTTCATATCTTCAAATTTGTTTAATTTGACTTGGTTATATAACAATGAAATTTTAATTCTCTTCTCATGTGATGTTTATATCACATTTGTATAATTATATTATACAAATTTAATTTATCTTATTTAATTTTTATTATTGTTTAATGAGTATTAAAATAATAATATATTATTGTTAATGCTTACTTTGAGAATGTATAGTAATTTTGAATGAGGTTTGATGGAGAAAAATAATGTCATAGGTCTCCAATGATGCTCTATATTTAATTAAAAATAAAATTTTATTTTTTTTTATTTCCTTTATCATTGGGATATTATCTTTGATATTTTGATTCATATGTAATTTGATGGTTGTGCATCTTACACTTTATCTAATTAGTATTTTGAAATGCACTTTTATATTGTCACATTTTCTTCATATTGTTTACTGTCATTTGGTTATATTACTATGTAACTTTAAATCTTTTATAGTGTCTCCTTTATATCGATTTGTTTTGGTCATACTACTTTTCTTTACTTTTTCTCATTTCAGCTTTGATATATATCAACTTGCAAAAATAAGGCATTATAAGTTTTATGTTAGTTTTTATAATTCATAATAATTCAAAACAAGACCTAATGGAGAAGAAAGAAATGCTGTTAGACTCATCTCAACATGCTCTATGTAATTAAATATTATTATTTTTATGTTTTTTAAAATATTTATTTTCTTTTATTTCTATATACCTTACTAGACAATGAAATTTGTACCTAATTTGATGATTGTGGATGTCATACTCGATCCCTTTAGTATATGGTAATGTAACTTTTTTGTACAATTTAACTAATCTTCAAAGTTTTTTATATTATTATGTAACTCTAAATCTCTTATTGTGTGACCTTATCATCTCTTTTATTAAGTCATATTGCAATGATATCATTTATCTTAATTTAGCTTTATTATGTATTTACTTAATATTAAAATAGAATTTTACCATTATTTATAATTATTTTATTTTGGTAATTTGTAATAACTATAAATGAGGTATAATAAAGATGAAACAAATGTCATCAAACTCATCTCGATGAATTCTAACAAATTAAATTTTTTTTCATATTTTAATTTTTTTTTTTACTTTTACAATAGATTTTGAGACATTTTGACTCATGCCTAATTTAATGACCATGAATATTCCTTTTAATCTCTTCTATATCTTTGAATATGACTTTCTCATTTATTTTAACTCATTTCTTCTAATTGTTTTATTTAATATTGCGATATTTCAATGTAACTCTAAAGTTTTCTACTGTGAGCATTGCTTTGCTTTGTTTTGGTTAATTGTGTTAGTAAAATTTATTTCATCTCAGCTTCCATATGTATCTGATTAATATTAAAACAATAATTTCTTATTATTTATGCTTACTTATTTTGGTAATTAGAAGTAATTCAAAACGATGCTCGATAGAGACGAAACAAACGTCGTTATACTCACCTTAAGGAGTTGTATCCAATGAAATATTATTTTTAATACACAAAAATACATTAGTTTTTAGAATTTTGACAAGTTTTAAGAGAAATTCTGATTGATATCTAATTTGTTGATCGAGGATATTTCTCACTTATTTTGGTATTTGAAGTTATTTGTGCATAAGGAAATCCCACAAGAGGGGGGCGGGCGGTGAATTGTGGTAAATAAAATTTTTCGATTTTAGGTTTCAATTAAAAATTAAATCTGTTAAGTGCAAATAAGAAGAAATATAACACACAAGAATTTAAGGTGGTTCGACTCAAAATCGAGCCTACATCCACCCCCAACCGGTGTTGGGAAAAACAACACTAAAAATACAAAATTACAATCGAGGTTTTTCGTACGGTTCCCCTCAAACCTACGTGGGATTTTTTCTACGGCTAATCCCGAACCTACTTGAGTTTTTATGGGCTCAACTAAAACCCCGGGCTTTTGCAAAATGCTGGGATTCCCTTACCCCAAAGAACAGAATACAAAAATTGGCAAAACTTAAAATAACTTGAAGTGAAATAAGAGGCACACACGATCGAAAAATAGAGGAATAGAAATTAAGAGATTTTTGAAGCAATAACCTCTACTTTTGGAATCCTTCTTGCCACTTTCTCTTTCTGAAATTGGAAGCACCTTATTCACTTGATTTTGCTCAAAGTTGTGATCTGAAAGCTTTGAGATCTTAGTAAAATGTAACCTTTAGAAGTTCTTCAATCTTCCATATTTATAGAGCTTAAATTTGAGCTCTAAAATCACTCCCAACGGCCCTTAAAATCAACTAGCCATTTGGGTAATGGATAGAAAATAGCTACCGTCCGATTCGGGACCAAACACGGACGGCATGGATTGAATCTCGAATTTACCGTTTGAGATTAATCACATCCGTTCGATCTGGGCGGGCTTGATCTGAGAAGTTAGATCAGTGGTTTTGCGTCCTGGCGCATATCCGGGCAGCCTGGGTTCGATTCTTCTGCATGTCATTTTAGGCTGAATAATCTCAGCCGTCCGATCGTGCTTGTTCTTCTGATTTCTTTGATAGTAAGGTAGGAATTTAGTCTCAAATCGCAGAAAATTCTTTGCCATTATGCTTTAAAACTAATTCGCTTCCAATCAATCTCGAGCCTCTTTGGGGTTGGCTCCCCCCTTCCTTGACCAGGATTTCATCACCTGGTTTGGGTTAACTTGATAATGCACTGTTTCGTCGACGCCTGCGACCTGAAATTGTCGTGCTCCATTCGGCGTTTCCTGCGGCCTGAATTCCTTTGAACTATGGCCGCCCCTACCGGGTCAGCCCACTAAATTTTTAAATTTATTATTATTTGTTTTTAATTTCTAAATGCCTGGACGGGCCAGTGGTCGGATCGGGTCGACCCGCCCAATGCTACAGTAAAAATTCCCCAAGAATAATGCTGTTTTAGGGTGTTTTGTGGAAATTTTTGTGCAAAAATTTTAAATATAAGTGTACCAAAATAATTTTATATTATCATAGTATTATAAGTTTTCTAAACGATTATAAAAACAAATTCATGAAAAATAATTCCTAAATAATATTAAAAAATCAAATACCAATGTCTATACTTTTTGTTAATAAAGCTTGCCCAAAAATCAAAATTCAATAATTATTAATTTTATAACATTTTTAAATATTAATACTACTAGTGTGCCACATCATCTCAATATTTGGACATATCAAATTTAAGAAAAATAAAAAGAAAATCAAGTATGAGAGTTTTAGTACATGTCTTCAATTTCATTGAAGATTGTCATGACTCCAAGAGCCTTGAAGACCACTATTTTAGGCATTTAAAGTTCATGGCTTGACTTAATTGAATATTAACAATTTTATTTAGAACAAACCCATATGAAATATAAACATTTATGCTTTACTCATCAAACACAAGGGTGTAACAGTATTTTGTAAAGCTACTTTACTAGGGATTTATGCCATTTTTTCAAATGTCTCTTTTTGAATTAGATAATTTATTATGTAACATTAAATTTCTTCTTATGTGAACCTTACATTGCCTTAATTTTTAATGGAACATGTTGACTCATTTATATATTACTTTGCCTAAATGTATATTATTTTTCCCTTTTTGTATGTTTCTCTTAAGATAACAATAAAAATTTATTATTATTTTTATTGGTTTGTTTAAGCAATTTGTAGTGATTCTTAAGTAAGTCTGATTATGATCGAGCAAATGCAATTAGACTTATCTAAATTAGATTTACATTATTAAGTATTATTTTAGATTTTTTTGTAAATATTTTATTTTCTAGAATTTTTACATGATTTACAAGGTATTTTTATTTCTACCTAATTTAATAATTGAGAATGTAACTTTTTATCTTTTTATTAACTTAGAATGAAACTTTGAGGTATAATTTACCTCATTTCTTCAAAGTTTTCTCTTAGATTTTTTTATATTATAATGTAATTCTAAATCTTTGGTCTTGTGGTCTTTACATCATTTTAATTTTGCTTATAATGTTGCTTTAAATTTTTAAGTTTTTATGTTATCATATATTTAGCAAATATAAAAATATTAATTGATTACTAGTTATGATTGTTTTATTTTGTAACTCACAATAATTTCAATTCATGCCTAAATGATACGAAAGTTATGTTTTAGGACACATCTTGAAGAGCTTAAACAAATTAAAATTTATTTACATTTTTTAATATATTTAAGTTTTTAGGATTTTGGTATGTTTTACAAGGTTTTTTGATTCCTACCTTATTTGACTATCAAGGACACAACACTCTAACTTTCTTAGTTTCTTAGGATGCAACTTCTTCACATAAATTATCTTATTTCTTCAAAACTTTTCTTTGATTTTCTTATATTACTATGCTGCTCCTAATCTTCTTTTGTGTTGTCTTACATCGCAAAGATTTTATTTTATATTACTTTTTACCGCAATTTATCTCATTTTTAGCTATATATATATATATATATATATTAAAAAAGTACAATGCTAATTTATTATTATTATTAGTTATTTACTTTAGTAATTTTTAGTAATTATAGTCTATGTCTTTTCAAAATAAAGAAATTATTATTAGACTTATCTCAAAGTACTTTTTTAAATTAGGTATTCATTTTATACTTTTTAAATATTTTTTATATTTTTGGCATGGTTTACTAGATATCATGACTCATAGTTGATTTGATGATCGAGGATGTTACCCTCAATCATCTTAGTATATTAAAAAGCAACATTGTTGTATGCTTCACATAATTTCCTCAAATTTTCTTTTTTCATTTAGCTATATTACTATTTAAATAAAAAGTTATTTTGCATGGACATTCATCAAAGTTTTTGGTTATATAATGTTTCCTTAATTTATTTGACTTTTGCGTTATTGCTATCAATTTTTCTTAATGAGCTCTAACAAATTAAATATTCATTTCTATATTTCTAAATAGTTTTTGTGTGGCACATTTTAAGAGAAATTTTGATTCCTTTTTAATTTGATGATTGAGGAATATATACTTTTTCTTCTTAGTTTCAAAGAATGCTACTTTCCTATAGAAGTTTTCTTATTTCTTACATTTTTTCATGATGATTTGGTTATTTTATGATGCAGCATTAATTCTCTTTTAGTGTGAATTTCAAATTTAATTTAATTTTGGCATTTCGCATTAATTCCAAATGTAGTCTATTGAAGATGAAAAAAACATTGTTGGAATCATTTAATGAAGATTTTTACAATTAAAGTATCAATTTTTTACTTATTTAACAATTTATTTTATATGGTTTCGACATATGTTATGATAAAAATCAATTTGAACATGATTTAAAGATCATAAATGTTACACTAGATCTCCTTAGTATCTTAGAATCTAACATTCTTGTATGATTTTCCTCTTTTATTAAATTTTTTTCTTGGATTTTGGATTATTATATTAAATCATTTTATCTAAGTTTAGCTTTTTTATATAATTATGAAATTAAAAATAATAATTTATTATTATTTATGTGTATTCCCTTTGCTGTATTGGAGTAATTCGAAACAAGGTTTAATGGAGACAAAATAATCGTTATTGAACTTGACTCAATGAGCTTTATTAATTACATTAATTTTACATTTTTCAATATTTTATTTTCTGTGGTTTTGGCATGTAATATTAGATGTTCATAATTTTTTGTAATAGAACTTTGTTATGTTATTTATCTCATTTTATGAGATGTTGTTGTATAATTATGTAACTCTAAATCTCCCATCTTTTGACCACTATGATGCATTGATGTTGTTATATTGCATTGCTTCAATAAATCTCATTTTTAGCTTTTAATACATTACTTAAAATTGAAATGATAGTTTACTCTTATAATTTTTTTTTTAATTTTGATAATTTGTAGTAATTCTAAACTAGGACTAATACAAATGAAATAAATATTGTTGGACACATTGTGCTAATTTTTATTGAATTAAAATTTGTTTTTAATTTTTTTCTAGTATTTTTGCTTGCTTTATGAGAACTTTTTATTCATACCCTATTTCATGATCAAGGATGTTACCCTTTGATCTCTGTAGTCTTTTGGAATTTAAGTTTAATAAATAATTTATATTATTTTTTAATTTTTTTTCTTTGATTTATTTTGCTCTAATTTATCTCATTCTAGACTTATTATATATTTACTTAATATTAAATTAACAATTGATTCATATCTATTGTTATTTAGTTTTGTAATTTATAGTGGTTACATGTAAGGTTCAATCGATGCAAAACAAATGTCATTTGAATCAATTTGATTAACGTTAAGTAATTACAGAGTTATTCTTATATTGGTAAATTTTTATTCTCTTGTTATTTAGTATATTTATGAGTCATTTTGATTGATACCTAATTTGATGAGTGAGGGTGTTCCATATAGTCTATTTAGTATCTTGGAACTCACCTTTTATTTTGTTATATTAATATGAACCTCTAATTCAACTATCATTTAACCTTTACTTTCCTCTGATTTCAATAAATTACATATCCTTAATTTACCTCATTTCAGTTTTAATATACATTTTCTAAATATTCGAGTATTACTTTATCATTATTTATTTTTAATTACTATGATAGTTAGAATAATTCTAAAGGTGGTTTGAAGAATACAAAACAAAAGATGTCCTATCAAATTATATATTCATTTTATATTATTAATTACTTTAATTTCTAATGTTTTACAAGCATTACAAGACATTTTGATTCATAACCAATTTTGTGATCAAGGATTCATTAATTGATCTCTTTAGTATCTTGGAATATAACTTTTTGTACAATTTATCTCATTTATTCAAAGTGAGATAAATTAATATTTAATCAGTTAGTGATGAATATATAATTAGATAAAATAAATTTAGAAAAAAATATAGAAATGAACATATATTGGATAGATCTCATCGAAATTAGTCCAATAATGTTTATTTTTTTTCAATAAGATCTCGTTTAGAATTATAATAAATTACAAAATTAAATAATCATAAATAATAATAAATTATTAGTTTTTAAATTTTTTAATAAATATATAAGAATTCTAAAATAAGATAAAATGATTCAATATAGTAATTAACTAGATTAAAATGATGTAAATGTCACATAAGGTGAGATTTATAGTTGCATAAAAAATAAATCAAAGTAAAAATAAAGAATTAATAAGAAAAATTGTAGAAGAAACTTGTTTTCAAACAACTAAAGAGATAAAATGTGACATCTTCAATCTTCAAATCAAGTGTTAATTCAAATGTCTCAAAATGCATAATGAAACACAAGAATATAAAATGTCAAAATATAGAAACAAAAGAAAAAATGTTAAACAAATATTTAATTCATAGTATTGTAAAAAACAAAAGAAAAAATGTTAAACAAATATAATAAATTATATGAGAAATTTGCATCACAAAATACTAAAGATATCGAATGTAAAATCCTAGATCATCAAATAAATTACCAATAAAAAAGGTTGTGAAGGGTGCTGAAGCCATGGAAAGGAAAATTTGTAAAAAAACAAAAAATATTTAATAAGATAGAGTTTCATGAGATGTGTCCAATAACATTTGTTCTATCCTAACTAGAAGTCTTTTAAAATTACTAGGAGTGACTAAAATAAAATATTAAAAATTATAATTTTATTATTATGTCAAAATATATTAAAGATAAAATTAATTAAATTCCAGTATTGTACTATGATGAAATCAAAGTGATGTAAAAGTCCAATAAGATAAAGTATATAAGAAAGTTGCATTCAAAGTTTGGAAGGCGATCAAGTGTGACATCCTTGATTACCAAATCTATATGAATCAAAACAACTAGTAAAGTGTGAAAAATCTATTAAAAATAAAAATATAGGAATGAATAGGTAGTGCAATAGAGATCGTGAAGAAGAGTCAAATAATGTTTACTAAGTCTTGATATAATGTCGTTAAGAAGTATTATGTATTACAAAAGTAAATATGCATAAATAATAAAAAATCATTATTTTAATGTTACGTAAATATATATTAAAACTAAAATTAGATAAACTACAGCAATATATTATAACAATTGTAAATCAACGAAAAAGTAAGACGAGAGTAGATTTAGAGTTATATATTTATATAAGCAAACTAAGGCAAAAAAATTAAAAATATTGGGATAAATTGTTTGATAATATTACATTTTGAGAAATAAAGTAGATTGAGTGTAACAACCTTGATTAAAAATCCAATAAGAATGAAAATATCTTGTAAAGCATATAAAAATGTTAGAAATTAAAATGTCTAAATAATTAAAATGACTCTCTTATTAGATTAAGGCTTATCAAGGTAAGTCTAATGTTTATTTTGCCTTGATTAGACCACATTTGAAATTACAATAAATTATAAAAATAAGTAAGCATAAATAATAATAAATGATTGTTTTAATTTTAATTAAATATATATTAAAGCTAAAATGAAATAAAGTAAAGCAATGTAATATAAAAAACAAACCAATGTAATGGTCATATGAGAGGATATTTATAGTTACGTAGTAATATAATAAAATCAAGGCAAACTTTTTGAAGGAATGATATAAATTTTAAAAGAAAGTTAATTAGATTACATTAAACAATATGTCAAAACACAAGAAAATAAAATTTTTAAAAAAATAAAAGTAAAAATATAATGAGATAGATGTCATTAAGATGAGACTAATGGCATTTTTATGTCTCGATGAGACCTGGTTTAAAACCAAAGTGAACTACAAAATTAATAAGTATAAATAGTTATAAATTATCACTTGAATATTAAGTAAAAATATTTTAAAGTTTATATGAGATCAACTAAAGAATTTTAATAAACTAAAATTAAAGCAACATCGAGGAGACATGAGAGAAATAAGAAAAATTGAGATAAGCCACATGAGTGTAAGGAGATAGAGTGTAACATCCTCAATATTCAAATCATTATATGAATGATAATTTCTCATGAAGTATTATGAAACATAAGAAAATAAAATAATTTAAAAATACAAAAAAATATTTAATTTGATAAAGCTCATTGAGAAAAGTCTAATGACTTTATTTTCATCTAAACAAAGTGATGTAAAGGTCACATGAGATGAGAGTATGAGTTTCATAGTAATATAAGCAAATGAAAGAAAAAATTTGGAAGAAATTATCAAATTATGTTGGAAAATTATATTATAAGATGCTAAGGATATCAAGTGTTATAGCCCTAATTATCAAATAAACTAGTAAAAAAGTCACAAAATATGCCAAACTCATAGAAAAAAATAAGAAATATACAATTTATTTTGAATTTGGTATAGCTCACCAAGATGATCAAGACGATTGTTGCTTCATCTCAATCGACCATTGTCTAAAATTACCATAAATAAACAATGTTAATAAGGATAAATAATAAAAAGGTATTGCTTCAATATTAGGAAAATATATATTAAAGCTTAAATGAGATAAATTGAAGTAATGTAATACAACTAAATCAAAGTGATAAAAAGGACACATAAGAGAAGATTTAGAGTTACATAATAATATAGCCAAATAAAATGAAAAATTTGGAAGAAATAAAATAAATTATAGAGAAAGTTGTATTCTAAAGTATCAAGGGACCTAGAATAAAATCCATGGTTGTAAAACAAAATATGAATCAAAACAAATTATAAAGCATGGTAAAGTCATTGAAAAAATAATTCAAAACTTTAAAAAAGAATGTTTTATTAGATAGATCCCCATAAGATAATTGTAATAAGGATTGTTTTTTTCCCATGTAGGACTTCATTTGGAATAAGTGCAAATTATCAAAGTAAATAAGCATAACTAACTTAAAATGATTACTTTAGCATTATGTCAATGTATAATAAAGAATAAATTTGATACATTTTACTGGAAAGTCTCATTTGATGACATTTAGTAGTTCTAGTGTAATATCTTATATCATCAAATCATGTATAAATCAACATTTATCATAAAGCATGTCAAGGCCATAAAAAAATATATAAAAAGTTTAAAACAAAAGTTTAATTGGATAGAGCTCATCGAGGTGGGTCCAAAGGAAATTGTTTCCACTCAATCCAACCTAATGGTGAACATTATGAATTGCCAAAAGTAAATAGGCAAAAATAGTAATAAATTATCACTTTAGTTTTAATTAATATATAGTAAAATTGAAAAGTATTAAATTGAAGCATTATAATTTAATTCCATATAAGTTTGATGACCCTAGTTTTATTTGGATCACACGTCCTTTTGGATCATTATGAATTACTAAGATAAATAAACATTAATAAAAATAACTTTATTTTTAAAAATTTAAATAAATAAATAAAAAGGCTGAGATAAGTAAACTCAGGCAATCTTTTATAACAAAACAAAAGTGATATAAAGGTCACATGAGAGCATAATTTGAGATTCATAATAACATAATAGAAGGAAATCAAAAAATAAAAAAGGATAAATTGAATGAAAAATTCTAAATACTAATGAGATTGAGTATGAGATCCTCAATTATCAAATCAAGTATGAATGGAAATGCCTTAAAGAATGTTTAAAATCACCAAAAAGATACCTAATTATATATATAATTAAATATTTAAAGCAATAGTTATCATCGAGATGAGTCTAAAGATATTTGCATTGTCTTAATTAGACATCATTTTAAATTATAACAAATTAGCAAAAATATATAAGAATAAATAAAAACAAAACTTTATTTTAACATAAAGTAAATAGATATTAGAGCTCAAATAAGATAAATTGATGAAATATAATATAACAAATAAAAATGTTGTTTAGGTGAAAACAGAGTTGATTTATAGTGTCATTGTACTATAACCAAACTAGTGTGAGAAGTTTGATGAAATTATATAAATTATACAGAAAAAGTTGCATTCCATAACAGTAAATAGATCGAGTGTAATATCATCAACCATGAATTCATATCTGAATTGAAATATCTTGTAAAACATGCCATAATACTTGAAAATAAATTCTATAAAAGTAAAAAATGATTTATTTAATAAGATGAGGCCCATCGAGGTGAGTCAATTGGTATTTCTTTAGTTTTGATCAAACCTAGTTCAGAATTTCTTTGCATTACTATGGTAAATAATTTTAGATAGTAATAAATTTTTTTCAATATTAAGTAAACAATAGTAAATAAATAATTTGATAAATTAATACAGTATAATTTAATCAAAATAAAGCAATGTAAAGGTCACATAAGAGAAGACTTTAAGTTAGATAATAATATGACTAATCCAATGCAAACAATTTATAAAAATAGCATAAATTGTACAAGAAAATTGCAATACAAGTTATAATGATTTTAAATATTAATTAAATATATGATAAAATGGAAATGAGGTAAATTAAGAAAATGACATAAATAATCAAAATGATGCAAAGGTCACATAATAAGAAAATTTTAGTTTCATAGAAATATAATGCAATTAAATGAAAATACTATTGAAGAAATTGATATAAATTATAGACAAAAGTTGTTTTCAAATATACTAATAAGATCACGTTTAATACCCTCAATCATCAAATTAGATAAAAATCAAAATATCTCAATAAGATAAAACCATGGTAAAAAAATAATTAATAATAAAAAATGATTTCTTAAATGGATAAAACTCATTGACACAAGTTCAATGAGATTATTTCATCTCAATTGGAGCTCTTTCTGAATTACTATGAAATTATAAAGTAAATAATAAATAATAATAGTAAACTATTATTTTAACATTAAGTAAATTATATTAAAGATTAAATTTGTTTATTTAAAAGGACATAATAAAAGAATACTAAAGCTATTTAAATATCACATAAGAGGTGATTTAACGTCTCATAGTAATATAATTAAATCAAATAAAAATATTGGAGAAAATGAGTTAAATTCTATGAGAAAGTTGCATTTCAAGATGCAATGGAGATCAAGTGTAGCATACTCAATCGTTAAAAATGGCATGCATTGAAATTGTTAATAAAGAATGTAATAACCCTCGAAAATAAAATATTTGAACAAAAAAAATAGAAGCTCACATTTATTGGATAGCACTTGCCTAAATGAATCTAGCCAAATTTGTTGTATTGGTCAGAACACTTCTTGAATTATTATAAAATACCTAATTACCATAAAAAATAAATTATTATTTTTGTATTAAGTAAATGTAAATTAAACTTTAATTTATATAAGTTGACAGAATGTAACATAAACTAATAAAGGCTATGTAAAGGTCATACAAGTGGATATTTAGAGTTATAAATTAATATTACTAAATTAAAGCACAAAGGTTTTAGATATCAACTAAATTATAGGAAAAAGTAAATTCTAAGATCGTAAAGTAATTGAATGTAATATACTTGATCATTAAATTAGGTAAAAATAAGAATGCTTCATAAAGAGAGTCAAAATACTTAAAAGTAAATTATATAAAGCTTAAAAAAAAATATTTAATGCGATAAATATTTTTAGGATGAGTCCAACGACCATTATTTTATGTGAATTAGGCATCATTTGCAGTTAGCAATAATTACCATTTTCAATATGCATATCTAATAATAAATTTTTTAATAATGTTAAATAGATGTATATTAAAGGTAAAATTTGATAATTTGAAGCAATGCAATATAACCAAATGAAATTGATATAAAGGCCATAGATTGAGAGATTTTGAGTAACAAAGCAATATATCCAATTCAGAGTAAAAAATTTGAAAAGTTGAGATAAAGTATATGAGAGAACTATATTCCAGGATACTTAAGACTATAGAGTACTATGCTCAAACATCAAATATGATAAAAATAAAAATAGCATGTAAAGAAAAAACCATAAATATCATTAGGAGTCTAAGGTTTATTTGTTTCTACTTGACTAAATAATGCTTCAAATAAATACCAATTAAAAAACAAAATGAGATTAGAAAAAGTAATTATTATTTTAATGTTAACTCAATATATTTATATATCAATGCTAAATTTAGATTAATTGAAGCAATACAATATAATAAATTTAAAGCATTTTAGAAGTAAAATGAGTGAAATTTTAGAGTTGTAGTTAAATATAACCAAATTGATGGGAAACATTTAAATAAATGATACAAATTATAAGAGAAAGTTGAATTCGAAGATATAAAGGAGGTAAAGGGTAACATCCTCGATTGCACAACCATATATGAATGAAAATGACAAGTACAACATGCAAAAACACTAAAAATAAAACAACAAAAATCATAAAAAAGAATATTTGAATGTATATTGCTAGCCTAGAAGAGTCCAATGTTATTTATTTCATCTCAATCAAGCATTGTTTGGAATTATTGAGAATTACAAATATAAATAAAAATTAATAATTAAATATTATTAGTTTAACATAAATAAGTATATATTAAATTCGAAATGATACAAATTGAAACTATGTCATACAACTAAATCAAAGTGATGTTATGGCCACATGATATGGCATTATAGTTACATAGAAATATAGGCAAATAAAAGAACTAAATGTTTAAGAAATGAGATAAATTGTATGCGAAAGCTACATTTTAAGATACTAAAGAGAAGTAGAATAAATCCTTAATTATTAAATTAGGTATGAATGAAACTTTTTTGTAAAACATGATAAAGCCATGAAAAATATAATATTGAAAAATTAAGAAATGAATATTTAACTAGATTGAGGTCATCCAAATGAGTAGCAACATTTATTTGTCTCAATCAGACTTGATCTTATATGACATTTGCATTCAATAAGTATGATACAAATTAAAAGTTCTCCTAAAGCATACTAGTGCCATAAAAAGCACTATATTTCAAAATTTAAAAATGAAAATTTAATAAGATAGAGTTATTTTGATTAGTTAAATAATGTGTATTTCATGTTGGCTAGAAGATCTTTGCAATTACTACAAATTACAAAAATAAGAAAGAAAAATTAAAAAATAAATTATTATTTTAATAATAAGTAAATATATATATGTGAATGCTTAAATGGGTTAAATTGAAATGATTTAATATAAGAAAATTGAATCAACATAAAGGACACATAAGATGGGAATTAGAGTATCATAGTATTATAAGAAAATTAAAAAGAAAAGTTTAAATAGAAGTTAGAAAATTTATGTTACAAGGTTTTAAAGAGATTGTGTGCAACATTATCGATCGCCAAATTATTATCAATTGGAAAGACTAAAACAATGACAATTATATAAAAAATAGTTAATTTAAAAGAATATATTTTTTAATTTCATAGAAATTTTTTAATGACTCAAATGACATTTACTTAGTCACTATAGAACTTCATATGGAATTAATTCATATTACAAATGTATGTAAGCATAAATATTTAAAAAATTAATATTTAAATATGAAGTAATTCTTGATTAAATCTCAATTAAGATAAATTTAAGCAATCTAATTAAACCATATCAAATGAATGTAAATGTGACATCAGAGAAGATTTAGAGTTAGATATCAATTAATTAAATTAAAGTAAAAATTTGAAGCACGCGAGAAAGTTGGATTCAAAGATATCAAGGTGATCGAGTGCATTATCCTCAATCATTAAATTAGGCGTGAATCATAGTATCGCTTAAAATAAAAAAAATTAAAAAAGGAAAAAAAAAATTTAAGATAGATATCATTAAGATTAGAACACTACAAAAAATGCAATCACATAAGCTTAAATCATAAAAAAGTTTTATTTGAATGTCGTGCAAATATATTTGTAAGTTTAGAAGACATAAATTGAAGCAATGTAGTGCAACAAAATCAAAGAAAATACAAATGTCATAGGAGAGTATGTTTAGACTTGCACTGTAATATAACCAATCCAAAGAGAGAAATCTGAAGAAATGAGATAATTTTTTCAAATCATGCATTACAAGATACTAAGGAAAAGGAGTGTAGCATCCTCGATCTTCAAATTTCTTAAAAATAAAAATTTCTTATAAATCATGAAAACATATTAAAAATTAATGCATTTCAAAATATATAAACAAATATTTAATTAGATAGAGCTTGTGATAACGAGTTAGATGACATGAGTTTTGGCTCCAATGGATAATGTTTGGATTTTTTGTGAATTACTAAACAAAAAAAACCTAAATGATAGTAAAATATTTTTTTAATTGAAAGTAAATATATAGGAACATTGACAAGACATAAATTGATATAATGTTATTTATCATAATAATAATGATGTAATAGTTAAACAAGAGGAGAATTAGAGATTCATCGTAACATAAGCAATTCAAAGCAAAACATTTGAAGAAATATGTTAATTTATTCAGCAAAGTTCCATTCTAAGATACTAAGGAGATTGAGTGCAATATCCTTAACCATCAAATTAGGTACTAATCAAAATTCCACATAGACATACCAAAATCATAAAATTTAAAATATTATAAAATATGTAATTTAATATTTAATAAGCTATGTGAGATGAGTACAACTATGATTATTTCATCTCAACCAAACTTTGTTTGAATATAAGTAAGAAAAATTGTTGTTTCAATATTAGGTAAATATATAATAAAGCATAAACATAATAAATTGAAATCATGTAATACAATTGAATGAAAGATATGTAAGGCCACATGACAAGAGATTGAGTTAAATGATATAATAACCAAATTAAACTCAAAAACTTAAAGAAATGAGATAAATTATTAGAAAAAGTATCTTTCCAATATACTAAGGAACCTAGAGTAATGTCCTCCAAAATCAAGTCATGAAAGAATTGAAATAAGTTGTAAAACATGCTAAAGTCATAGAAAATAATTTTTTAAAACTTTCAAAAAGTATATTTAGATGGATAGATATCCTCAAGGAAAGTCTAAGAACAATTATTCTTTTAAGATTAGATGTCATTTGGAATTACTTTGAATTACTAAATCAAATAAACATAAATAATAATAACTTATTATTTTAACATTATGTGAATTTATATTAAAACTTCAATGAAATAAATTGTAGCAATAAAATACAATAAAATAAAGTTGATTTAAAGGTCACATGAGTGGTGAATTAGAGTTTAATAGGATTATAACTAAATTAAAGAACAATATTTGAATAAATAACATAAATTGTATGAGAAATTTACATTTCAAGATAATAAATAGAACAAGCATAAAACCATCAAACATTAAATTAGTTATAAAATTTAATATCTTATAAAATATGGAAATGATTTAAAAATATGACAAAATCAACATAAAATTTTGAAAAAACTAGATAAATTATATCATAAAATTTTATTACAAGACATTAAGGAGATCAACTGTAGTATCCTCGATAATTATATTATATATGAATCAAAATATCGAGTAGCATGGCCAAAACATAATGAAATAGAATATCTAAAATTAACAAAATTTAATAATTGAATTGATAGAGCTAGTCCAAAAAAGCTCAATGACATTTGGTTCTTCTTGATGAAACATTATTCGAAGTTATTTCAAAACAATCAAATAAGCATAAAAAAATAAGTTTTTTAATTTTTATAAATATATTAAAAATAAAATAAAATAATTTTTCCAATATGATATAAGTAAATAAAAGCAAGGTAAATGCCACATGAAAAAACATCCAGAATTACAATGTAATATAACTAAGTTAAATTGAAAAAGATAAAAACATTTTATTTTAAAGGTTTTGACAAACTTTACGATATATTTTGATTCATTTGTGGCTTAAGAACTCAGGATGTTATCATTGAGCTCCTTAATATCATAGAAAGTAATTTTCATGTACCATTTATAACATTTCCTTTAAATGTTTTGTTTTGATTTGGTTATAGTACTGCAAAACTCAAATTCTCCTATCTTATATCTTTTATGCTGCTTTGATTTGTTATGTTATATTGCTTTAATTTATCTCATTTTTGCTTTAAGATATGTTTACTTCATATTAAAGTAAAACCTCATAATTATATATCTTTATTTACATTGATAACTCATCGTAATTCTTAATGGGGTATGATGGAGATAGAATAATTGCCATTGGACTCATATCAATGAGTGCTTTTTAACTAGTTATATATTTTAAAAATATAGTTTTACTTATTTTATATAATTAAAAAGTCGTTTTAATTCCAAACATATTTGATTATCTATGAAGTCAATCTTGATCTCTTTAGTATATTAGAATATAACTTTTGGATATAATATTTGTCTATTATCTAGACTTTTAGCTTTGATTTGGTTAAAATACAATGAAACTCTAAGTTTTAGCTTATGTGACCTTTACATCATTTTTGTTTTTATAAATTACTGTATAACTCCAAATCTCTTATTATATGACCTTCATATTACATTAATCTTATTATATTACATCACATAAATTTATTTTGTTTCTATTTTATATAAATTTACTTAATATTTAAATAATAATTTATGTTTATTTACTTTGGTTGTCTGTTAAAAATTCCAAACTAGGTTCGATAGTGATGTAACAAACATTATTGGACACATCTTGATGAAGTTTGTACAATTAAACATCAATTTTTATGAGTTTAAATGTCTTAGTTTCTAAAATTTTAGAAAACTTTTTGAAAAGATTTTTAATGATACATGTTTTAGTGATCGAGAATGTCACATATAATCTCTTTTCTACCTCGAAATGCAACTTTCTTGAGAAATTTATTTCAATTTTTCCAAAGTATTTGATTTGAATTTGTTATATTATCATCTAACTCTAAATCTTCTATCTCGTGAACTTTACATCACATTGAACATATTAAACAACATTTCTTAAATTTATATACTTTTAGTTTTAAAATAAATTTTATTAATATTGAAGTTATTGTTATTATTATTATTAGTATTATTGCTTTGTTACTATGGAAATTCATAGTAATTTCAAATGTAATCTATTCATGGTAAAATCATCATCATTGGACTCACTTAGACTAGTTTTATCTAATTAAAATTTTCTTTTTTATATTTTAAAATAAGTTTTTATGATTTATGAGAAATTTTTATTTCTATTTGTTTTAACGATCATTATTATTTAACTTAATCTTCTTAATGTCTTTGAATGTAAAGTTCCTATATTTTCTCATTTCTTTAATTATTTTACTTTTATTTTGTTATATTGTCATGTATCTTTGAATATTTTATTATGTGACCTTTGCATCATTTTTCTTTCATTATATTATAGTAATTTAATTTATGTTATCTTAATTTTTACATATATGTTCTTATTATTAAAAATAATGATTTATTATTATTTTGTTTTTTACTTAGTATATTGTAATAATTTATAATGAGATTTAATCAAGATAAAACAAACTTCATTGGACTCATGTTGACTAGCTATATCTAAACAAATATTCTTTTTAATATTTTTATCAATTTTATTTCCATTATAATTTGGCATGCTTTATAAGATATAATGAATCATATCTATTTTGATAATCAATGATGTTATATTGATATTCTTAATATTTTAGAATGCCACTATCAAAAACAATTTATCTAATCTTTTTGTTCAAATGTTTTGATTTTTTTGTTCAACAACTATGCAACACTAAATCTCCTAAGGTGTTATCTATACATCTTTTTGATTTTATTATAATACATTACCTCAATTTCTCTCATTTCAATTTTAATATAAATTTACTTAATATAAAAATAGTTTTTTATTATTTTTTTAAATTATTTACTTTGGTAATTCATAGTATTCTAAATAAGGTCTGTTGAATATTTTAAATATTTTTAATGATGTTTAAGTGATTTATATGACATTTAAATTCATATCTAATTTGAAGAATGAGGTTGTTATCTTTGATGCCCATAGAATCTTAGAATACATATTTCTTGCATAATTTATATCATTTTATAAAATAATTTTCTTCGATTATGTTATTTTATTATGTAACTATA
Organism: Vanilla planifolia; assembly: GCA_023846275.1. Taxonomy (NCBI): domain Eukaryota; kingdom Viridiplantae; phylum Streptophyta; class Magnoliopsida; order Asparagales; family Orchidaceae; genus Vanilla; species Vanilla planifolia. The sequence continues at coordinate 58,899 of JAIUJO010000050.1, read as the reverse complement.
ATTCTCCTTGTGGTTACCTTCATCTTGCTTTGATTTGGTTATAGTATATTATTTCAATTTATCTTATTTTATCTTAATTATTTTTTTACTTAATAATAAAATAATGATCTTAATTAATTTATCTTTAGTTTATTTAGAAATTTATAGTAATTTGAAACTAGGTCTAACAAGGATGAAATAAAAATTATTGTATTCATCTTGATGAGTTATGTCCAATTAATTGTTAATTAATATATTTTAAGATATTTTAATTTTTATGGTTTTGACACATTTTATGAGGTATATCAATTTATATAAGATTTGGCGATCAAGAATATTATACTTAATGTCCTTAGTACGTTGGAATGTAGTGTTGTGATATTATTTTATCATTTCTTCATTGTTTTACATTGTTTTGGTTATTTTATTATGATACTATAATTCTCCTCTTACGACTAATCATTTTTATTTTCTAATATTATCTTGACTTAATTTATGTCATTTTATGTTATTATGTATTTATTAAATATAAGAAAACTAATTTATTATTATTCAAACTTATTTAAATTTGGAAATCGTAGTAATCGAAGAGATCTAGTTCAAACAACCATCGCTCGACTAGTCTCGACTTGCTCCATAAAATTAAATGTTCATTCTTATGTTCTTAAATAATCTTTTTAAGGTTTTGGAACACTTTATGGAATGTTTTGAGTCATAAAAGGTTTTATGATTGATTATGCTATACTCGATCTTCTTAGTACCTTATAATATAACTTTCCTATATATTTGATCATATTTTTCAACTTTTTTTCACTTTTTGATTTGGTTATGTTGTTATGAAATCAAAAATTCTCATCTTGTGTTACCATTACATTTACTTGAATTGATTATACTATTTGCTTCAAATTAGCTTTTTTTAGCATTAGTATTTCTTTAGTTAAAATTAAAGAAAATGATTTATTATAATTTATTTTTAATTACTTTAGGAATTTATAATAAATTCAAAGAAGGTCTAATAGTGATGAGTCAAATATCTTTGGAGTTATCTCAATAAGTTCTATCATATTAAAAATTAATTTTAAATTTTTACATATTCTATTTTTTAGAGTTTGGCACACTTTACAAGATATTTTTGTTTGTACCTATTCTAACAATTAAGGATGTTGCACAATATATCTTTAGTATGTTTGAGTTCAACTTTTAAACACAATTTATCTCATTTCTTAAAATATTTTAGATTAATTAGACAATACTCCTATGAAACTCTAACTCTAATTTTATACTTTTTTTTACATCACTTTTATTTAGTCATATTATGTTGCTTGAATTTATCTTATTTCATCTTAGTAATATATATCCACCTCATGATAAAAATCATTTACAACAATTTTTTTATTTATTTAAATAAATTAAGTTTTATTAAATTAATTTAATTTATCTCATTTATTAATTAATATATAGTTAATTTAAAATTAAAATAATATTTTGTTTTAATTTATGCTTATTATTTTTTGGTAGTGTCCATTAATTCGAAATGTTGTCTACTTGATATGAAATAAAAATCATTGGAATCATTTAATGGAGTTCTTTATAATTATACTTTCAATTTTTCATTTAGAAAATATTTTATTTCTTATGTTTTGACATATTTTGTGAAACAAATGAATTCGAACTTGATTTAAAGATCATCAATGTTACACTCGAACTCCTGTGTATCTTGGAATCCAATGTTTTTGTATGATTTTCCTCATTTATTAAAACTATTTTATTTAATTTGTTTATATTATATTAAGTCATTTAATGAAATTTTAATTTTATTATATAATTGTGAAATAAAAAACTAATAATTTAGTACTAGTTTTGCATATATTCTTTGCTATGTTAGAGTAATTGCAAACAAAGTTTGATCAAGACAATAATCGTCAACAAACTCGTCTCGATGCGCTTTATTAATTTTATTTATTTGATACATTTTAGATATATTATTTTCTTTGATTTTTAAATGCATTTCATGAAATTTTAATTTGTACTTGATTTGATGGCAATGATGTTACTTTCAAAATTCATAGTATTTTAGAATGAGACTTCGATATATAATTTATCTCATTTTATTAGATTTTTAGCTTTGATATAGTTGTATTACTATATTACTCTAAATCTTCTAATGTGTGGCCTTTATGATGCACTGACATTTTTATAGTATATTGCTTCAATTTATCAGATTTTAATTTTTAATACATAACTGCTAAAAATTAAAGCAATAGTTTATTCTTATATAAGTTTTTTTTTTATTTTGACAATTTGTGGTAATTCCAATCTAAGATTTGTAGAAATAAGGAAAACTTTGTTGGACAAATCATAGTGATTTTTATTGAATTAAAAGTTATTTTGTATTTTTTTAAAAAGTTATCATCTAGGGTTTCTGCAAGCCCCACGAGAAAGTTTTATTCGTACATTATTTCATGATCAAAGGTGTTACCCCTGATCTTTTTACTATCATGGAATGTAACTTTACAATGTGATTTTATTCAGTTTTTCAAATTTTCTTCTTTGATTTATATTTCTTTAATTTAACCCATCGTAGATTTAACATATATATATATAATATTAAGATAAAAGTTTATTATTATTCATGCTTATTTAGTTTTGTAGTTCACACTTGTTACATGCAAGGTTTGATCGATGTGCTACAAACGTCATTTGAATCATCTTGATGAGCCTCATCTAATTACATAATTGTTCTTATATTTGTAAATATTTATTTTGCTAGGAGTTTAAATTTTGTATGAGTCATATTTATTCATACCAAATTTGATGATGGAGGATGTTCCATATAGTCTCTTTAGTATCTCTAAACTCAACTTTTATTTTATCATATTAACATGAAACCCTAATTCCACTATCAAGTAACCTTTACTTTCCTTTGATTTCAATAAATTACATTAATTTAATTTATCACATTTTATTTTTAACATATATTTTCTTAATATTAAAGTATAAATTTTTTGTTATTTATGTTTAATTACTTTGGTAATTGGAATAATTATAAAGGAGGTTTTATGAATATTATAAAAAGAGGTTTTATTTAATTATATATTCATTTATATTATTAATTTTTTTAATTTATAATGTTTTGCATGCTTTATGAGACATTTTGATTTCTACCCAATTTGGCAAATAAGGATTCTTTTATTGATCTCTTCATTATCTTGGAAAGCAATATTTTTGTATAATTTATCTAATTTATTGAAAGTGAGATAAAACAGTTTATAATTAGTTGGAGATGAATATGTTATTAAATAAACAAAGCCTTAAAAAAATATATAAAAATGACTATATAATTAAAGAGATCTCATTTAAACAAAGCCAACTGTGTTTGTTTGTCTCAATCAGATCTTATTTAGAATTACAATAAATTGCCAAATTACATAAGCATAAATAATAAAAAAATTATTTTTTAATTTTTAGTAAATATATAGTAAATCTAAAATAAAAAAAAGAAACATTATAATATATAATTAGAGAAAAATGATGTAAGAATCACATAAGATTAGATTTAGTGTTGCTTTGTAAATAAACTAAATCAAAGTAAAAATAATGAATAAAGAAGACAAATTGTAGAAGAAAGTTGGTTTCCAATAACTAAGGAGATAAAGTATGAAGTCTCCAATCATCCAAAAAGTACTAATTTAAATTCCTTAAAGAGAATGGCAAAACACATGAATATAAAATATTAAAATATTGAAATTAATACTAAAATGTAGAGTGGTCCTTGGGGTGAGTCAACAATTTAACTACATTTGGAATTACTATTAACTAGAAAAATAAATAAGTTAAGTCATAACAAATTGTGTTTTTATTATTTTGTAAATATAAGTTAAAACTAAATTGATACAAAATGAAACAATGTATATAACAAAACTAAAGTGATAGTAGGTCTATAGGCTAGGTATAAGAGTTACAGGGCTATATAAGCAAATAGAAGGAAAACCTTTTAAGAAAGATCATAAATTATTTTAGAAACTTACTTTCTAAGATAACATATATAGAGTAAAATGCTCAATTCTAAATTTAGATACTAAACGAAAGCCAATAATACATACCAAAGCCATAGAAAATGAGATATTTTAAAATTCAAAGACAAATATTTATTGTATTGAGCTTGCTTTGACGAATCAAAAAACATTTTTTGCCTCGAATGGACTAGTTTGAAATTACCATGAACAAACAAAATAAATTAACATACATAATAAAAAACTATTATTTTAAAATTAAAAAACAATATAACAAAGATGATATTAGATGGATTGAAGCAATGTAAGATAGCATAAGCAAATAAATATAAAGGACACATAAGAGAAGAATGTGTGATTCATAGTAATATAGCAAAATAAAAGAAAAACATTCGAATAAAAAGGATAAATTCTGTGAGAACATTGCATTCCATGATACTAAAGATATAAAATGTAACATCCTTGATCATCCAACAAGATACAAATAGAAAATAGTTATAATGGGTATTAAAGCCAAAAAAAATATAAAAAATATAAAAATGATTGCTTAGTAAGATAGAGTTTGATTAGATGTATCCAAAAAATTTGTTCTATCCCAACTAGGACTATTTAGGTAATGTTATGAATGACTAAAATGAAAATACAAAAAATTAGGAATTTAATATTAACTAAATATATACTAAAACTAAAATTAATTAAAAAGAAGTATTGTAGTATGATAAAAGTGAAGTCATGTAAATGTCACACATGATGAGGATAAGTGTTTCATTGTAGAAAAAACAAATTAAAGAGAAAGACTTAGATAAATAAGATAGATTATGTGAGAATGTTGCACTCCAAGTATTGAAAGAGATGAAATAAAATCCTTGATCATCAAATCTATATAAATCAAAATGACTAGTAAAGTGTGACAAATCTATTAAAAAATTAAAAATATTTAAAAATATAGAAATATATATTTAGTTGAATAGAGATCGTCTAGATGAGTTCAATCATATTTGTTTAGTCTCGATAGAAACTATTTAAGAATTATTACATAATGCCAAAGCAAATAGCCTTAAAAAATAATAAATTATAATTTTAATATTAAATAAACATACATTATAATGAAAACAAGTAAATTAAAGCAATGTATCATAATGATATTAAATCTATGAAAGGGTCACATTAGAGTAGATTGAGTGTTACATATAAATATAGCAAAACAAAAATAAAATATAAAAAGAAATAAGATAGATTCATTGACAATATTGTATTTTAACAGACTAAGGAGATCGAGTGTAGTAATCTTGATTAACAAATCTAGTACGAATGAAAATATCTTATAAAGTGCATGCAAATCTTCAAAATTAAAATGTTTAAAAATATAAAAATGACATTATAATTAAATAATGCTCATGAAGGCAAGTCCAACGTTTGTTTTGTCTCATTTATTTGAAAATAGAATAAATTACTAAAATAAATTCTCATAAATAAAAGGGGCAATAAACCAGTGTTACACCTTTTGGTCTTAATGGTATGTGCCAACGGTTAGCTTAAAATGTTGGTAGAGACCCTTAAAAGCACTTCAGATAGCTTCTAAGGAAAGGGTGGCACTTAGGTTACTTGTAAGGAAGCTTGAGGGGCTTTGGTGGATCATAGAAGAAGTCTAAGCTTTGAAGTTTTTTGTCTCAATAAAGAAGATATAAGGAATTAAAAATTATGAAAGCCAAGTAGTAGATTTTACTAACTCAAGCTAAGTCTATGGGATATTGTAGTTTCCAAGGGTACCTAAGAATTGTTTTTAATGCATTAGATTTGAAGACTTAGTATTTCTTTATTTAAAATTTGATAATATAATATTTAGAATTTAGATACCTAAAGTTTGAAAATTAAACATTGGATAATGTTAACCATCCAAGTAACACTAGTAAAAGTTAAAAGTAAGTTATATCTTGAATAAACGTTGAATGGCCTTTTGGTATGACTAATAACAAAGTATATATTAAGATAAAATAATTCAAATAGACTACAAATTTTGCTCAACGAAAAAAGTCAGAAATTAAGATTGATTAAGATATCAAGTAGTTGGTAAGTCGTTGGAAACACCAAATTAAAGGTAATGATTTGATAGGATGAGGGCTAGTTTTTCAACTAGCTCAATTTTTACCTTGGAAGAGGTGTTAATGGTGCCGAAGGGGGTTATTGGTTTTTTTAGACTTAGAGTAAACTTTAATGTTGTTTATAATGTTTGATAAGACATTAATAGCTCTAAATTAGGGTATTAGGACAATAATTAGTGTTGTATCTGGTACTTTAGGAAGCATACGAGGCTCATGGGAGGCTTTTTGATGGGTGTGGTGGCTCAAAGTTTTCTATCAGGCTTGAGAGCCATTAGTTGAAGTCATGAGAATGAAAGATTGTAAACAAGGGCTTTTACCTTAAGTAATTCATCAAAGAATTTGGAGCTTTAGTGGTGCTCAATTGATTTTTAATATAATCTACAAGATATTAGTAATGATTTACAAGTAAGCTAGTTATGGTTTATTGGAGACCCTAGGTTAGCCTAGGTAGTTATTAAGGTTATAAAAAAACTCTAAATGATCTAGATAGATAATTATAGTTTTAGAGAAACTTCTAGGCTTTTCATTGATGAAAAGTTAAGGTTATAAGAGACGTCACCCATAGATAGTGGAAGATGAAACAATATGAAATGATGTTTCTTGACAAGAAAATCTATATTTATAATGGCATACATTATCATGTAGTGAACCCTTGGTGATAGCCCACCAAGAAAAGTTAGGTTAGTAAAATATACGAGATGATCAGACTCTTATGAATTTTTTTTGTCTTGTTTAGCACCACGTGCCTATTCAAAATCACTAGGAGATCATACACATGGTTTCATAAAGTAGGGAGTGCCATGAATTGCTTATGATTCCTAGTGTCAGACATAACTGGTTAAGTGAATGATAGATCCATATAGTTAACTTCTAAATCATGTGCTAAGGATCCTATGGTGCATGAGTCCTACTAATATATATGTCATCATAAGAGATCATAGTGTGACTCACCTAGTATAATGCTATATAGTTGTTGAGGACACTTAAAGACCCATAACCCCCCATCTCACCTTGCGTCAGCTTCACAATACTGGCAGGAAGTCCTCCATGGAATTCTGATTCCATCATCGCAATGAAAGAGTAACATCATTTTATTGGACTTCTTATAAGGAAGTGTCAAGTTATGTGGTGAGATAGTACTCTAGAAAATGCATCGTGGATTCCTTATGATTATTTTCTCTATTGGGCCTCATTTGTAATTACAATGAGTTATCAAGGTAAATAAGAAAAACTAATAATTTTTTAATGTTATATATATATAATTTAGTTCAAATGACATATATTTAAGTAATATAATATATTCAAATCAATATGACATAAAGTTCACATAAGGATAGAATAATAGTTTGATATTAATATAACTAAATCAAAGAAGAAATGTTGAAGAAATAAGATAAAGTATCGAAGAAATTTCATTTTAAGATTTTAAGTTGTTTGGAGTATAACATATTTTGACCATCAAATAAATGATGAACGAAAATGTCTCTTAAAGCATGCTAAAATCTAAGAAACAACATTTAATGATATAATAATGAATATTTAATTAGATGGTACTTGTCAAAATGAGTCCAATAATATCTTTCCTCTCAATCAGACCACATCTTAAGTTAATGTCAGTTATAAAAGTCAATAAGCTTAAAAAATAATACTTTTTTAATATTAAGCAGATATGTACTAAATTTGAAATTTTATAAATTAAAGTAAAATAATAAAACAAAATCAATGTGAAGTAAATATAATAGGAGAGTAGAGTTTGAGCTTCATAGTAATATGACCAAAAAAATTGAATAAATTTAAAACAATTTATACTAATGTTTAATTTAAAAATATTAAGAAAATTGAGGGTAAAATCCTCAATATAAAATAAAGTTGGAATAAAGATATCTCTTCATTTTGATAAAAATCCTAGAAAATAAAATATTTAAGAATACATTAAATAATATTTATTTTGACAAATATCATTGAGATAAGATCAATGACATTGTTCCCTCTAGATTAGACATTGTTTCGTATTACAAAGAGTTAAAAATTTAAATAAACACAAATAATAATATATTAATATTAAGTAAATAAATATATTAAATCTAAAAATAAGATAAAAATTAGGAATATAATATAACTAAATCAATGTGACATAAAGGTCACAAAAGAGGAGAATAAGACTTTCATACTAAAACAAAAAAATTTAAGCAAGAACTTAGAACAAATGAGATAAATTATATAGAAATATTGCATTCAAATATACTAAGAAAATCAATTGTGATATCCTTAATTATAAAAATAAGATTGATTTGATATGCCATGTAAAGTGTTATGAAAGCCTAGCAAAAAAAATATGAAAATAAATATTTACTTATATTGATCTCGTTAATGTGAGTCCAATTATTTTTTTCCCATCTAGATCAAACCTCATTTGAAACTACTACAAATTTTTAAAGAAAACAAGCATGAATAATAGTAAATTATTATTTAAATATTAATCAAATATATAGTAAGTGGATATGAGATAAATTGATGCATTCAAATATAGCCAAATCGAAGCTATGTAAAAGTCACATTAATGGAGAATTAGTCTTCCATATTAATGTGAGAAATTCAAATCAACTATAATTAGTAATATCTTATAATACATAGAAATCCTTAGAAAGAAAAATATTTAAAATTATAAATATAAAAGATTCAATTTGATAAAACACATCAGGATGAGTGTAGCAAAATCAATTGATGTAATTGATGAGAAGAAATTTAGAATTATAGGGAACATTGCCAAACAAAAGAAAAACATTTAAAAAAACTAGGACAAATTATACAAAAAAGTTGAATTCCAGGGTACTAAAGTTATCGAGTGTAACAACTATCATCAAATCAAGTATAAATCAAAGTCTCTCACAAACTAGGCCAAAAACAAAGAAAATTAAATTAAAAGACATTAAGAAATGTATATTTATTCAACTGGAGGTCATCACAACCAGTCCATTGACCTTGTTTTCATCTCGATGAGATCTTGTTTATAATTACTTCAAATTACCAAGTTAAATATGTAGTAATATTAATAAAATATTTTTTAAATATTTATTGAGTATATATTTAATCTAAAACATGATAAATTGAAGGAATAAAATACATCCATATGAAAGCAATGTAAAGGCTAGACATGTAAACTTTAAGTTGCATAGCATTCTAAAAAATCAAAGAAAAACTTAGAAGAAATCAAATAAATTTTATAAGAAAGATGCAATCAAAGATTTGAAGGAGATAAAGTGTAACATCATCAATTATCAAATAAGATATGAATCAAAATGTCTCTTAAAGAATGCCAAAATATTATAAAATAGAATATATAAGAATAAAAAATCAAAATTAAATTTGAAAAAGCTCATTGAGATGAGTTCAATGATGTTCTCATGTTCTTAGTGGTACTTTGTGAGAAGTTACAATAAATTACAAAAAAAAGAATAATGTAGATAATTATAATTTTTTTTAAATATTAAGTAAATATATATTAAAGTTATAATGAGAAAAATTTAAGTAAACTAGTACAACAATATTAACAGAAGGTCAAGATCACACGATAGGAGAGCTACCCATTCATAGTAATACAACAAAAAAAAAAGAAAAATATCAAAATAAATGATACAAATTATACAGTAAAGTTGCATTCCAACATACTAAGAAGTTTGATATAATATTACCGATTATCAAATCTTCAACAAATCAAAATATCATGTAAAGTGTGTCAAATAATTAAATAAATGAATATTTAGTAACATAAAACATGTTGAGTTCAATCCAACTATCCTTTTGTTTTGCCTCAACTAGACCTCATTTGTAATTTTTATGAATTATCAAAATAAATAAATAATAAATTATTATTTAATAGCAATTAAAAATATGAAAACATAAATGAAATAAAATGAAGCAATGTAATATAAGAAAATCAAAGCATTGTAAAGGCTCCATGTGTAGAGATTTCAGTTACATAGTAATGTACAAAAACGATGAAAAAAACAAGACATAAAAGAAATTATATTGTATTCAAAGATGTTGTGGAGATCAAGTGTATAACATTAATTGTTAAATAAGATATAAATCAAAATATCATAAATTACATTTTTTTAATTTATCTTTATTTATCTTTAATATTTATTTACATATTTGAAAACTATCATTTATGTCAATTGTTCAAATTTTTTCCATTGCTTTAATCATATTACAATGGTACTCTAAATCTCATCTTATGAGACCTTTAAATCACTTAGATGTGGTTATATTACATAGCTTTAATTCATCACATTTTCGCTTTAATACTTTTTATCATAAAAAGGAAATTATAATTTATTGTTAATTTTACTTAATTACTTTCAAAATTCACAATAATTTTAAAAATAGTTTGATTGAGACAAAACAAATATTGTTTGAGTCATCTCAATTAGCTCTTTCGAATTAAATATTGATTTTGTAATTCTGAATATTTTATTCAATCATGCTTTAGCATTCTTTACATGACATTTTATTCAAATTTTATTTGTCCATCAAGGATGTGATTCTCAATCACATTTATATCATGGAAAGTAGTCGTTCTATTAAATTTATCTCATTTCTTTAAATTTTTTTCATTGATTTGCTTAAATTAATATGTAACTCTAAATCACCTTTTGTGTTACCTTTAAATCACTTTGATTTAGAGATATCATATTGCTTCAATTTATCTCATTCCTATTTTATTATTTATTTACTTAATTTTGGCATAATAATCTAGATTTATTTATGATTTTTACTTTTTTAATGTAATCAATTTGAAAAAATGTTATTAGTAATTATATATCTATTTTAATATATTTAAATGTATAATTTAATATTATTTTTTCATGCATTATGAGACATCTTCATTCATATCTAATTTTGTGATCAAGGATGTGCACTCAATCATGTTTGCATCTTGGATTGCAAGTTTCTCATAAAATTTATTTCATTTCTTAAAGACTTTTTCTTTGATTTAGGTATACTACTATGCAACAATAAATCTCCTTTTATATTACCATTACATTACTTTGTTTTGGTTATGTTATGTTGCTTTAATTTAACTTATTTTAATTTTAATATAAATTTACCTTATATTAAACTAATATTGTTTATTTGTTAAGCTGATTTAATTTTGAAATTTCTCTTAATTCCAATCCAGGTCTTATCAAGGCAACAAAATGTAGCTCAACTCATCTCGACTAGCTCTGCCCAATTAAATATTCATTTTTATATTTTTAAATTTTTCGTTTATCTTTGATTTTGAAAGATTTGTTGGGACATTTCATTTCTTATCTTCTTTTATGATTAAGGATGTTACTCTTGATCACCTCAATATTTTAGAATGCAAATTTTTTATACTATGGTTCTCTTTTTTTCAACTTTTTCATTTGAATTTGTTATATTACTATGAAACCCTAATTCTATTCTCAAGGGACATTTGCTTTTTTTTTTATTTGGTTATATTTTGTTATTTAAAGTTATTTCATTTAAACATCAATGTAAATTAACGTGTCATTAAAATAATAATTTATTTTTATTTTTTTATTATTTAATTTTGTCATTTGTTATAACTCTAAAAGAAATTTGATTGAGACAAAACAAACTTTTTGGCATGGTACACTTAATGTCTCTAATATCTTGCAATATAGTTTTGCAATATCATATTTTTTCGAATTTTTTCTTTGATTTTGGGATTTTATTATATTTCCTTAAATTTACTCTCAAGTGACCTTAACATTATTTTAATATGGTTATATTACATTGCCTTAATTTTGGTTATTTTAACTTTGTTATATATTTAAATTGCATAAAAATTATTTGTTTTATTATTTACTCTTTTTTTATTTTTCAATTCATAGTATATGTAATTGATCTTCTATAAAAATGAAACAAGTACCCTTAGCCACATATCAACAAGATTTTTGAAATTTAATATTTATTTTCATACTTTTTAATTATTCTATTTTCTAAGATTTTGGCATGTTTTATATGGCATTTTAATTTGTACTAAAATTTCTTAATCAAGTATGTCAAACTCTATCTTCTTATTAATTTGAAATACAATTTTTTTATACAATTTATCTCATATCTTTAAATTTTTTTAGCTCTACTTTGATTAAATTCCTTTGAAGCTATAGTTGTACTCTAATTTGACTACAATAACTATTTGAATTAGTTATATCACATTAGGCCAAGTTTTCTAATTTTATTTTTACCAAATATTCACTTGATATTAAAATAATAATTTATTATTATTTAAGTTTATTTACTTTGTTAATTCAAGCTTATTCTAGACAAGTCATATTTAGACAAAACAAACACTATTTTCTCATCTTGATAATCTTTATCCAATTAAATATATTTTTAATATTTTTAAATATATTATTTTTTAAGGTTTTCCCCTTTTTTATAAGTTATTTCAATTCATAGCTTATTTGAAGATGAATAATGTCACACTCGTTCTTGTTATTATCTTTAAATTCAAACTTTTATTATCAAAATGTCTAAAAATTTGTGCTAAAATCTTAAAATATATAATATTTAGAAATATAAAAATGAATATTTAAATGCTTAGATTTTAGCAAGATGAGTCATATGAAGTTTGTTATTTCATCTTGATAAGAATTTTTTTGAAGTTATTACGAATTAAAAAATTTAATAAGTATAAATAATAAAAAAATATTATTTCAAATTATGAGAATATATATAAATTTTAAAGTTAAGTAAATTAAAGAGATCTAATATAGCTAAAAGAAAATGATGTAAAGGTTATAAGAGATGTGATTTTTGGTAATAGAACAATATAACCAAATCAAACAAAACAATTTTAATAAATGATATAAATTATGTGGGAAAATGTTTACTCATAGAAATTAAGGAGTTAAAGTGTTTCATACTTTATTGTCATGAATCTTGAAGAATGGAAAAACTCTAGAAAATAAAATATTTGAAAAATAAAAAATTGAGTACTCAATTATGCATAGCTCTATGAGAGGAGTCCAATGATGTCTTTTTATCTTGAATAAACCTTGTTTGGAATTAAATAAAATTTGTAGAGTAATAAATATAAATAATAATAAATTGTAATTTTAATATTAAAAAAATACAGATTAAAATTACATAAATTTAAATAATGCAACACAATAAAATTAAAGGAATGAAAAAGTTTCTTGAGAGAAGAGTTAAGAGATGCATAATAATATAAGTAATTGAAAGAAAACATTTTGAAGAAATAATATAAATTATATGGGTTTCATTCCAAGTTGTTAAAGAGCTCAAGCATAATGGCCTTGATCTTCAAATAAGCTATGAAAATAAAATATTTAAAAAGGAAAATATAAATATTTAAGTAGATGAGTTTAGACTAATTATATTTAACAAAGTTTTGTTTCATCTAGGTCAGACCACTCTATGAATTACTGTAAGTAAAAAATATAGAAATAAATAATACTAAATTATTTTTTTAGAATTACGAAAACTTATAATAAAATTGAATGAATTAAGTTGATGCATTATAATAAAATCAAATCAAAGGGATGTTAATGTGAATTGATAGGTGAATTTTAATTTAATGGTAATGCAAAAAAATTTAAATAGAAGATTTGAAGAAATGAGACAAATTTTTGGAGAAAATTAAATTCAAAGATACTTAGAAGATGAAAACAATACAAAAAATATTTAAAACTATAAAAATTGATGTTTGACAAAATCTTAGAAAATAAAAACATTTAGAAATATAAAAATTAATATTTAAATGCATAGAGTTCAATAACATAAGTCATATGAAGTTTGTTATTTCATCTCAATAAGACTCTTTTTGGAGTTATTATAAATTACAAAATTAAATAAGTATAAATAAGAATAAATTAGTATTTCAAATTATGTGAATATATATTAATGTTAAAGTTTGGTAAATTAAAGAGATCTAATATAACAAAAAGAAAATGATGTAAAGGTTATAAGAAATGTGACTTTGAGTAATTTTAGCAATATAATAAAATCATAGCAAAAATTTTCAACAAACGATATAAATTATATGGAAAACTTTCCACTCATACAAATTAAGTAGATAAAGTGTTTCATCCTTTATCATTAATTCATGTATGAATTGAAGTGAATCATGAAGGATGGAAAACTCAAGAAAATAAAATATATGAAAAATACAAAATTGATTACTTAATTTGATAGAGCTCTGTGAGAAGAGTTGAATGATAATTTTTGTCTTAATTAATGCTTGTTTTGAATTAATAAAAAATTACATAGTAATAAGTATAAATAATAATATGTTATAATTTTAATATTAAATAAATACAAATTAAAATTATGATGAGATAAATTTAAAAAATGTAACACAACAAAATGAAAGGCATCAAAATGTTACTTGAGAGAAGAGTTAAGAAATAATAATATAAGAAATTGAAAGAAAAATTTTGAAGAATGAGATTATTGGTTTGGGAATATTCCATTCCAAGTTTTTAAAGAGCTGAGGAATAATGTACTTGATCTTCAAATAAGACATGAATTTAAAGGAGTCATAAAGTGTGCAAAAGTTCTAAACAATAAAATATTTAAAAAAACCAAAAAAAAATAAATATTTATTTTGATAAGTTTCGTCTAGTTGAGTTTAACAAGGTTTAGTTCCATCTCGACCAAACCAATTTATGAATTATTGCAAATAACAAAATAATATAGACATAGATAATACTTAATTATTATATTAGTATTAAGAAAATGTGTTATGAAATTGAAATGAATTAAGTTGATGAATTGTAGTAAAATCCATTCGAAGGACTCTTAAGATCAAATGAGAGGTGAAATAGAGTTTCATAGTAGTATAACAAAATTTTTTTAAAAAAACCATTTGAAGAAATGAGACAAATTTTAGAAGAAAATTATATTCTAAGATACCTACAAAATCAAAACATTACAGAAATATTTAATAATATAAAAATTAATGTGTGATAAAATTTTAAAAAATTAAAATACTTAGAAATATAAAAATGAATACCTAAATACAAAGAGTTTAACAAGATGAGGGATACGAAGTTATTTCATCGTGATAAGATTTTCTTCGGAGTTATTGTGAATTAAAAAAATTAAATAAGTATAAATAATAGTTAATTATTATTTAAAATTATATGAATATATATTAATGTTAAAGTTATGTAAATTATAGAGATCTAAGATAACAAAAAGAAAATGATGTAAAGGTTATATGGGATGTGATTTAGGGTAATATAGAAATATAACAAAATAAATGTAAAAAATTTAAACAAACGATATAAATTATATGGGAAAATTTTTACTCACAGAAATTAAGAAGATAAAGTGCTTCATCCTTTATCGTCAATTCATGTATAAATTGAAATGAATCATGAAGCATGGAAAAACTCTAGAAAATAAAATATTTGAAAACTGAAAAATTGAATTTATGTTAGATAGAGTTCTATAAGAGGAGTCAAATTGTGTTTTTCAACTTGATTAAACCTATTTCACACATAAAAATTTGTAGAATAATAATTATAAGTAATACAAATTATAATTTTAATATTAAATAAATTTAAATTAAAATTTTGATGACATAAATTTAAGTAATGTAATATAACAAAATAAAAGACATGAAAAGGCTACATGAGAGAAGAGTTAAGAGTTACAAAATAATATAAGCAATTAAAAAAAAATTGAAGAAATGAGATAAATTTTGTTGGAATGTTCCATTCCAAGTTATTAAAGAGCTGAAGCATAACATATTTGATCTTCAAATAAGATATGGATTTAAAGGTGTCATAAAGTGTGATAAAATCTTAAAAATAAAATATTTAAAAATTAAAAAAATTAATTAGTTGAGCCTGGACTAGTTGAGTTTAACAAAGTTTTGTTTCATCATGATAAGACCACTCTAAGAATTACTACTAATAACAAAACAAATAAGCATAGATAATAATAATTATTATTTTAATTTTAAGAAATTGTATAATAAAATTGAAATGAATTAAGTTGACTGATTATAATAAAATAAAATCAAAGTGATGTTAAGGTCAAATGAGAGGTGAATTAGATTTTCATAGTAATGGAGAGATAAGGTTTTCCTTTTTTAACCCAATTGACAGATAGAAAAATCTACTAATAATGCCATTGACCTTGATAGAGAACTATAAGTTACTTATACTATTTTTGATCAACCATTCATTTCAGTTAAAAAAATGGAATTTGTCTAGCATCATATATCTTTGAAAACACTTGGCAAGCTATCAAATGCACTTTTTTATGACTAGATTGAGAATGTAATTCCTACATCTAACTTTCTTTTTGAGAGAACCCATTAGTTCTTTGCCTAAAAGTATATTATCATAAATTTCCCTCCCTCTCACAAAACTAACTTATTCAAGAGATGTGATTCTTAGCAATAATATATGCAGCTTATTTTCTAGTAAATTTTATAGTATTTTCTCAACAAATGTAGATTCACAAAGTAGCTTAAAGACCTTATATTATGTTGAAATCTCTATCTTAGGAACAACGATAAGTTCACAATTGCATCCCTTTAAAAATTAAATTTTTAGTGATTAACTCCTTGGTAGCTTGTAGTACATCACAAAATATAATTTTTGAGTATTTTGTGAAAAAACGATAATTAAAGCCACTCAAAAAAGGTTCCATATCTTTGTCTAATTTAAATACTACTTCTTTAATCACCTCCATTGTGACCTTTTTCATGACCAAATTGTTGTCTTCATAAGATATTGATGTAGGTATGTTTCCTAAAAATTCTACATCTAAAGTAACGTTCTTAAACTAGTGTAGTGCCTAAACAAAATTGATAGGCACCTCTTGATGTTTGTCCTATCTAATTAATATTTTCTCATTTGAATGTTTAATGACACAAATGTTAAGATTAGACATTTTATCTTTAACAAAAATTTGAAAGAATTTATCCTTCCTTCCTCCCTCTTTGAGCCATTTGCTTTAATTAATCCAACCCTTTCCTACCTAAATTGTCTACTAGAATTTTTTTTCTCTACTTTAAGTCACCCTAATTAATTAAAAGATTTTGCTAAATGATTGATTTAGCATCACTTATTTTAGTTATTAGGCAATTGATAAGTGCTTATGCACAAGAAATATACCCATAGGAGAGCTAATCATAGGTGCCTTTGTTTAAAACAAAAAAATAAAGAATAACCAAGAAAGAATGAAATTTTCTAAAAAGCCATGGATTTATATTAATATTTCATAGAAGGGATCTTTACTGAATATAAAGGTTGTTTTAACAACTCACACTAAAATTACTCATGTTTGTGATGAAGTGGTGAGGTACATACGCAAGTTGGGTTCTTATAATGTCAAAAAAGAAATCGCATGGTGACGTGCACAAGCAAGATGGTTGGATGTAATAAGAAAATTTCTCAAAAGTTGAAATAAAGTGGTTAGTAACTTCCATAGTGATTTGAAACTCTTGTGAATGTTTGAAAATAGGTTTGCACATCCTCTTTTAAGCCTCATGCTTGCCTTGCTAGAGTACCTTTATAATCACACTATCTCATTATGTACACAAAATATACTCATATCAAAGAAGCTTAGTAAGCAACACTTCATTACTTTAATAAAAATTTGCCTTATGTACAACATGGTGTGCATCCCTCTTTATAAGAACATAAAAACATAGTAATTTTCTAATATGTGAATATAAAAAGATAACTTGAAATACTACGAGATTATTTTAGTATTCAAAAGGATATTTTAGAATTTCAATTTTTACTATAAATTGCAAAATAAATACTTTGAATTCTACTAAAAATGTTTCATTGAAAACATAAATAAGTATTAATATAAGTAGTCCCAAACATGCCTGTGCATTTTGAATGATGGTCCAACTAGTCATGATGTAGCAGGCTATGCAATTGGTGCTTCATGTGTTGCATTGAATCAACACAAATTGAAGAGTTGACACATGCTGATGGGTCAGACATATTTATTGATCAAGTTTGTGCATGTTGAAGAAGCAACATGGGTCGATAAGATGGTGTGAGTCTAGCAGATGAATGAGGTCAAAAGTAGAATGCAAGTAAACGGGCCATACAAGTTGGCACCACCAGTAAAAATGGTTGTTGATGATGGCTATAGCAGTGACATATGATGGTGAATGACAATGAAAATTCTAAAACTTTATTTTAAGCTTTTTTAAAGTCATTTTGGACCATATTTTGTACCAAAGAGATTAGAAGACTATTGCACACATATCATATACTAAATTTAAAAATAAAAATTTTTGAAAAGTTACTAATTAATCTTCAAAAGATAAAAATCAATGTGTAGATACAAAATAATATGAAAATCTAATCAAGATTAAACTAAAATGTGCAATAAAAAAGGGTTTGTGGTTATTGACCACATTATGTAATGATAATAAAGACTAATGAGGTATAGTAGAGTCAATCCTTGTATGGTTTTGAGTCTAAATAGGTTTATGCCTCTAAGTGGAACCTCAACATTATGTATAGCATGTTAATAAATCCTCCAAAAGTGGGAAGAGCCCAACCCCATAGTGCTAGAGTGAAATATCTTATAAAACTCTAACATCTCTTGGTTTAGGAACTAAATCTCCTTCATTATAGTCCTAGTGTTGTTGCATGTAGGATGACTATGCCAACGTACTAAACATCTATATTGTGCTTGATCTTATGTAGAAATAATTTGATAATCTAAAATTCAATCCACTTGACCTCTTAACTCAATAGATCGAGTTAAAGTTTTGGTGGGATTATTTCACTTGACAATGATTATCTAGGCCCAAAAGGTTAACTAGGTGTTAGTCGTTGTTCCATATACTATTAAAGATCCTAACATTTAAAGGTAGCACTTATTCAATAATCTTTGATTTAATAAAAATTAAATGCTTTGATATTTAGTTTTATGTCAACTCTAAATTGTTGAACCCATGGGCATATATTTTCCTAAGGGTTCTCAATGAAAATCTCTTAGACCAACTGTTGATCATCATATAGTCATCATCACCAAATTTTCTAGGTTATATACGAGCATCTACTAGTTGTTTATATATTTCATCATTTAAGATAAATTTTTAAAAAAGTTTTTATGTAATGATGAAACATGATGAGCAAAAGACTCAATATTATAAAAATCATAAGATAAATGAATCAAATAAAGTGGAGTTTAAGGATGATTTCCAAAAAAAAGTTAATGGTCTCAAATTTGTTATTTGATTAGTAAATTCAATAGATGATAATAAAAGATCCTAAGTTGTAACATGTTCTGCCATTAAGCTAGAAAAGGGACGGACTAAAGTTTGTTGAACTACTTTTCATTCATTTATTTTGGGACAATAAGTTGATATAAATTTAAGTTTTACTTGAACTAATGAATTTATATGGTGATGATAAATATGGTTTGGATGTGCTATAAATTAGATCTGTAATAGGTTTAATATCCCTTAAATATGAGAGTTTGTCTAGTATGTGTTTAATAGATATTTCTACAAATTCATCTAATAGGGTTAGACTATGGCTAGTGGGGTGGGCAAACTAATAAGGGCTAACCTAAGTGCCATAAACTAGATAACCACAACATGTCGTATATCCCCCATCAATCTTGACTAGTAAAATGATACTTGTTAATTTTCTTTTTTCTTTATCCTTCTCTTTTGAAATATTTTTGTTAGAAATATTTTTTGAAAAATGCAAGGGATATATCGTGATCTTCTTTCCTTTGTACTTGAAAGTACATGCATTGGATCTTCCATTTTTGGCATTATCTCCATTATATAATCAAGGTCTTCCTAAGATAAGGCTATCAAAATCCTAAGATAGAATGACATCATAATTTCCTAAAATTTAAGATATGATCTGTGGGTTGGGATTGTCTGTGAGTATGAAAACTTTCTTTTGAGCAGTTTTTTTTTATGACATTGATATAGCTACTACTATTTAGAACAATCTCATAAGGTTGGTTTTTACCTCTGATAAAGGCACTAATGATGTCAACTCATAGCCAATATTCAAATTGTTCTAATGTAATCATACTACATCTTACAATAGCCAGGGGTGGTTCAATATAGTAAAGTCTATAACACAATATTTCTAACTCTTCTTTCTCCTCCTTATGTTGTTGTATAACCTTTTCTCCCCTAAATTCAAGACTTCCTTCTACTTCTTTAAAATATGCATAGGGGTGTCTTAGGACAATAGGCTATAACCCTCCGTCTCTTGTGGCAATAATAACAATCGACTCTAGAACAATTAGACAATTTCTGTGAGTTGGATATGATGTGTTAGAGGTGTTTTTGGTGGGGCATCGGTTGCTTGTGGACTAGAAGTAGTAAGAATAGTCGAATACTGTTACGACTTTGACATTTCGAAGTGGTTTAAGGAATCTCATTGTTATGAGAAATTACTCCTCTTAGAGTTTCATGCATCTTAAGCCACCTTATATGCATTTTGTAAACTAGTAGTACTTCTCAAAAATAACTAAACTTGAATAGACTCCATGTGTTTTGCTCAAAATTGAAAAAAATGCAATTTTATCTAATCGTTGGACACAACATTTGACCATATATTCCTCAAATTTAGAATTATATTCATCAATTATCATTGATCCTTGGGGTATATGTTGCCATTTATCCAAAAGTCCATCTTAATAATAGTGGGTGCATATTTATCTCATAAGAGAATCTTCAATTCCTCCTATAATCGAGGCATTGCTCAATCTTTGTTAATATATCACTTTTCAATGGTTGAAAAAATAATAGTCCATGTGATGCGAAGCAACTTTTTGTAAATTGGTACTTTGGACACTCATAAGACTGTACCAATCAGAATTATGTTCAATTCACATTTCATAATCATTATATGTTCTATGGTCAAAACTACCATCAAATGTAAAGGCATTTATTTTAGCCATGTTAACTTGATGATCATCTTACAAAGCCTATTTTCTACACATGTAGAGTAGTGGAATGACTATGATGAAGTCCCAATCGACTAGGTTTATTTTTAGATGAAATTGTGCCATCTTTGATGTGACTTTTCATAAATCTACTAGAACTATTGTTTCTACCAAATCTATTATTTCTTTGTTGTTCCAATGTATCTAAGCATTTTCATAAGGTTTCTCTTAGCTCTCAAAATTAATGTGTTAGTTCTTGATTTCCACATTGTATCAATGAGGCTATGGTGGTTATGCTAAATTAAAATTAGATATTTTATATTAACTGTCAAACCTAGTGGTAATAAACTAACAGGCTGGAAACAAAGTTTACAGTTTGGAATATAAAGAAGGGGAAAGTTAAATAAATCCTAAAATGTAATGACAAAGTGCCATATAAATAAAGAATTTTTATAGATTCAAACTTAGAAAAATATTATTCATTTATTTATATATTTAATAAACTCTAGTAATTAATAATAATGACATAGAATAAAAATATAATTATTTAATGATAAATTAAAATTAATGTAAGTTCCTAAAACTAACCATGCTTTAATACCAAATTAATGATGGAAGACATAATAAAACCTTTTTTTTGCCTCATGGACAATTGATAAATATTTAATTCAAGTAATATTGCTGCACAATTGTTTATTTAATGTAATTTATATTTAAATTAAAACTTTTAAGGATCATTGGATAACTAAAAACTTTTTTAAGCCAACCACTTGTACTAATTTTTTATATGAGGGATCTAAACCTAAAAAAGGATGGGTTTAACAACCCACACAAAATGTGCTAATGTTGGTGGTGAAGTGGCAAAATAAACTCACAAGTGGGCATTTTAAAATGGCAAACAAGATATCATATAGTCGCATATAAAAACTAGAAAGTTAGATGCGATAAGTAAATTTTTTGAAAGTTGAAATAAAGTGGTTAAAAACTTAGTATTTTGAGGCTTTATTGAATGTTGGATAAAAGATTTGGTTCTCCCATTTTTTCATGTCACTCTCCTTCCTAGGACATCTTAAAAATCACACCATCAAATTATTTGCACAAAACTCCCTTATATAAAATAAGATTAGTAGTAGCACTTCCTTACCTCTATAAAACATTATGTTATCTACAATACATTGAGTATCCTTTTTTATAGAGAACTCAGGGTTGTGATTGTAATTTTATAACATAGGAATAAAAAAAGAAACTCAGGAATATAATGTCACAAAGTTTGGAATTCTAAAGGACATTTTAGAATTCCAAAAGTTATTAAAAATTATAAATGAAATACTTTGAATTCTTCCAAACAATTTCATGCAGTTGTCCGACAATTGCTAAAGTAGTTAGCGACATGATCAATGTGGCATGGTGAGAGGTGTGTGATGGGTCAATTCATTTTCAATGGTTAAGAATTTTCATGAATCAAGTCTACCGATGTTGATAAGTGACTTAGGATGATGAGTCAACTTTGGTCTAGAGGTTCAACTAATTTTATGTGTTAGCATGGGTTGAGTAAGGCATTAGAGTAACTACTATTAATGGTAAAGCTACCTATGAAGGCAACAATGATGATATGTAGTTATAGGTGTTATGTAGTAGACAAAGTCCAAAACTCAATTTAATGCCTTTTATAATCATTTTCAACTACATTTTATATTGATGGAATTACATAACTACTATAAGAATGTCATGTACTAAATTTCAAGGTCAAAATATTTGAAAAGGTGTCAATTGATCTTAAAATGATTAAACAATTTTGTAGATACAAATAAATTGATGAACTAAAAGAATAACAAAAATATTTAATAAGAAAGTGTTGGCAATTGCTTATCCTTGTAATGTTTAAGATTTAGAAACTAATGAGAAGTAAATGAGTGAACACTGGCATGATTAAAAGTCTGAATAGAACTAATATGCCTTGAAATAGAAGGTTTGTGTGATGTATAAGATGTTACTATGTTAACGTTATTTTAGTCCACTATTTTTGGCATTCCATCAACCTGCTCAATTTTAATGCTATTTCTTTTATACCAGAATGGTTTGTTAAAAATGAAGAATCGCTCTCTACCACTCTATAAAATGTTGACCACATGGACCACTTTTGTGGTAAATGAATTCTTTGGTCTTGACTCATGATGTTTTAGACATTAAACTAGTACATGTGAGTGATTTAAACCTTTTTTTCATTTTCTATTGAAATTTTTTTATCCAAACTTATTTACTATAATTTTCTCATGCCATTTCAAGGCCCTCTTCCTTTTTTATTTCCATCCTAGCTAAAGGTTATACCAAAGGAAGGGAGGTACTTCATGTGACATCGGTTTGTGCAATCCTTAGACCCTACATTACATCCAAGGGAGGAATGGAAGAGCCTTTATATTCATTCATGGTATCAATAAAATTAAAAGTCTTTCTCTATAACTAATGGGCACATATGATCTATCACCATTAAGGTAAAATTGTTCTATATTTTTCTACTCTCTACTCTTATACACTTAGCATACACTAATGTATAGCAAATGAGTAGTTTGCCAATAAACTGTTGTAGAGAAAATGAATGAATTGTTCATAATCATATAATTTATGACATTGCATGCTTCCTTTCTAAAGCACCTTGATCTTGTTGAAAACATTCCCAATAAGACGTTCAAATCCAAATGACATAGTCGAGAGTGGTAACTTCTATTCTTATGATGTTTGTTGTAATAGGACCACTTGTGTGATATTGTTGTAAATAATTAGATCATGGCAACTTTTTTGTTTCACAAAAGGGTATTATCCATTTATGTTTATTTTATCTTGAATTTTTAGGATTGTTAGCTTCTTTGTCTCTCTTTTAGATAGGTCTTATGTGCAAAAACTCTCCTTGTACTTCTATTTGATCTACAAGTTTGTAATGGGATAAAATCATATTGTTCATGTTGTATTAATAAAGAATTTACTTTTCATTTGTACAAGTCATTATTTATATATATGTATATATATATGTATATTTCCTTCTCACTACATGTTCATTTTAAAGTAAGATGCATAGTTTCCCAATGTGCTACACAACTCACTTCTACCTTATATTTTTGAAGGTTTAGCAAGTTTGTAGTCATTTCAAAGAAAAATTTCGGATCGTTAGACCTAGTACATCTACTGGATGATATTTGTTTTGTATTTATGTTTATTAATAGTGGAGTTATTATTTTATTCATGATTATAACTTGTACTTTATAAATGTATTTTAGAGTATATCAAATTCTTATTGGTGGACTTGAGGATGTGCATTTTTATGTTTACTATTAAACATCCATAAATTGGTGATAAGTGAATAAAATGTCTCAATAGGAGAATTTCTTATAACACACATATATTTTTGTTTTGTAAAGATTATCATACAAGAATGATATAGGACATTATAAAGTATGATGAAAACCCATCACACATTACTTAAAACAAAATCAGGTTTAAAAACATTATCAATAATGAAAATTATGCTAGTATAATCCCGCTAAGACTCACGTATCTATGGTCTCTTTAATTATTGTGCACATCTTAAAAGTTTGTCATCCAATTATAATTAAATATTACAAAAACATACAACACTTTAGGGATGTTAGGCATCTTGTATAATTACGATAGTTTTATTATGTCAGTATGATGGTATTCGCATTTATAGCAATGACTTATAATGTTTAGGATAAATGCCTTGCATATGTGTATGATTTGCAAATCATTGTTGTTGTAATTGTGATAATTTACCATGGTTCTAAACTTGCATTAATTGTACACATATGTTATTGGAACATTTATGTATGATTTTATTATGACTCAATTTTATCTTATCACTTTATGACTTCTTTGCAAAAATTTATATAATATTCATTCAAATTGTAAGATGAATGTCATTTTTGAATACATAAAACATTTATTTGTGAAATACATGTCAAACATCTAGTGACACAATGTATTATAACGCTATAACTAGTCTATTTGAGTGATAATGGTTATCATACAGGTACTATATGACCCTAGAATAACAAGAATACCTACATGGGGTATGATGGATTTCACAAAAGAGAGTCAAAATAAACTTAATTAGTTGATACAGAGGCAACTAAACAAGTTTGTTATAACAGTTTTTAAATTTACTAAGAAACAAACATATACTTTATAATGATAATATGAAAAAGTTTTCAAATGTGAGTGAAGATTTTACCAACCATATTGAAATATGAAAAGTAGAACAAAACAATCAAACTGAAGATGAGTAAGAATTAGCTAAAGACGATATCCCAAAAAATTCACATAGTTGTAACGGCTAGCATCTCGTTTTTCCATTTAACAATAAGAAAATGGAAATAACAGCTTATTTTAAATTGTAAGTCAGGTTATTTATATTTTGTAACTAACAAAAACAAAATTTTATAAGTTATCATGGTTTAAATTCTTCTAAAAAGTGATTAAAGAGCTATTAGTAGTGTATTTTGAGTTCATGATCTTATGATTTAAGACTCATAATCTAGTGATGAGTGAATCAAATGAATCATATAGTGAACTAAATATACAAACACATGTATTTTTATTATGGAAAACGCATCTTACATGATATTTGATATTGTAAAGGATAATGCACGTACATCACATATAGTTATAAAAATGTTTTGGTTTTCAAAACATTGCCATCTACAAACATGATAATTGTGCAAATATAGTCCCTTTAAGGCTCACAAATGGACAAGTTATTTAAGGATCATACACATCTAAAAAGAGGATCTATGAAGAATGAAAGTTTTCACAAATTTATAACTCTCTTCAATTTTTATGCACTTTGTAGAACTATTATAGTATGAATATGCCAGTATAATGGTATGCGCTATTTAGCATTGAATTATTTTCTATAAGATAAATTTACTGCATGTGTACAATATGAAAATCATTATCATATGTACTTAAATAATTTTGTCAAGTTCTAGGTTTGTGTCAGTCATTCAAATATGATATTAGATCACTTATGTGTGATTCTACTATGAATAAATTTTATCGCAAGACATTTCAAAGCTTCATTGCAATAATGTTCATCATATGCCATCATATAACATGTTTCACGAAATAGTTGAATACACGAAATAACAAGTTGCCTCATTAGTTTCTAATGGTTGGTATTGTGACATAAGATTACATCATAATTGGTTTTTTAAGTGAGAATGGTGGTCATAGCAATATGATGAGACCATACTACACATATGACAAACAATACCAACTATTTATCATTTAGGGCATAAAGAAGAAATGTAGACCACATTAACATCATAAGGGACATCATTTTATAAAATTAAAAAATGAGTAGCAATTA
>JAIUJO010000049.1:3040339-3045339 GCA_023846275.1 Vanilla planifolia | reverse complement strand
CTTTTTCTTCTTCTTCTCTTCTTCTTCTTCTTCTACTTCTTCCTCATCTCTTTTTCCTTCTTCTTCTTCTTCCACCACCACTTCTTTTCTTTTTCTTCCTCTTTTGCTTCTTCTTCTTTTTCTTCTTCTTCACCATCGTCATCATTATCTTCTTCTTCTTCCTCCTCTTCTTTTTCCTCTTTATTCTTCTTCTTCTTCTTTGCCTTCTCCTTCATTTTCTAATTCTTTTTCATCTTCTTGTTATTCTTCTTCTACTTCTTCTTCTTCTTCTACTACTACTTCTTCTTCTACTAGTACTAGTGCTTGTTATTCTTCTTCTTCCTCTTCATCAACTTCTTCTTTTGGTTCTTCTTCTTCTTCGTCTTTGAGTTCTACTTCTTCTTTTTCTTCTTCTTCTTCTTCATCTTCTCCTTCTTCCTCTTCTTTATTTTCTTCTTCATCTTCTACTTCTCCTTCGTCTTCTTCTTCTTCTTCACCTTCTTCTTCTCCTCCTTTTTCTTCTTCTTTCTTTTTCTACTTCTTCTTTCTCTTCTTCTTCTTCTTCTTCTTTTTATTCTACTTCTTCTTATTATTATTCTTATTTTTTTTCTTCTTCTTCTTCTTCTTCCTCTGCTTCTTCTTCTTCTTCTTCTTCATCTTCTTCCTCTTCCGCTTTTTCTCATGCTTCTTCTCTTTTTAGTCATCTTCTTCTTGTTCTTGTTCTTCTTCTTCTTCCTCCTCTTCTTTGCCTTCTTCTTCTTCTTCTTCTTCCTCCTCTTGTTCCTCTTCTTCTTCTTCTTCTTCATCGTTGTCATCGTCATCATTTTCGAGTTCTTCTTCTTCTGATTCTTCCTCTTCTTCGTCTTCATCTTCTTCGTCGTCTTCTTCTTCCTATTCTTCTTCATCTTCTTCTTCTTCTTCTTCGTCTTCTTCTTCTTCTTCTCTTTTTCTTCCTCTTTTTCTTCTTCTTCTTCTTTTCCTTCTTTTTATTCTTCTTCTTTTTCTTCTTTTTCTTCTTACTTTTCTTCTTCTTCTTCTTCTTCTTCTTCTTCCTCATCCCTTTCTTCTTCTTCTTCTTGTTCTTTGTCTTATTCTTTTACGTCTTTTCCTTTTTCTTCAACAACTTCTCCTACTTCTTCTTTTCCTT
Organism: Vanilla planifolia; assembly: GCA_023846275.1. Taxonomy (NCBI): domain Eukaryota; kingdom Viridiplantae; phylum Streptophyta; class Magnoliopsida; order Asparagales; family Orchidaceae; genus Vanilla; species Vanilla planifolia. The sequence goes on along the minus strand of JAIUJO010000049.1, from coordinate 3,044,213 downwards.
CTTCTTCTTCTTCTTCTTCTTCTTTTCTTATTTTTCTTCTTCTTGTTGTTCTTCTTCTTCTATTTCTTCTTCTTCTTCCACTTCTTTTACTTCTTCTTCTTCTTCTTCTTTATCTTCACCTTCTTCTTCATCTTTCTCTTTTTCTTCTTCTTCTCCATCATAGTCTTCCTCTTCTGCTTATTCTTATTCTTATTCTTTTTCTTCTTCTAATTCTTCTTCTTCATCTTTTCTTCTTACCCACTTTCTTCTTCTCCTTCCTCATATTACTCTTCTTCTTATTCTTCTTCTTTGTCATCTTCTTCTTTTTATTCCTCTTCTTCTTCTTCTTCTTCTTCTTGTTCATCGTATTCTTCTTCTTCTACATCTTTTTTCTCCTTATTCTTATTCTTCTTCGACTTCAACTTCTACTTCTTGTTTTCCTTCTTTTTTGTGTTGATCTTTTTCTTCCTCTTCTTCTTTTTTACCCTTTCGTGGTCTTCTTTGCCTTCTTCTTCTTCTTCATTATCTACTTCTTTTCCTATTCTTCGTCTTCATCTTCTTCGTCATCTTCATCTTTCTCTTCTTCTTCTTCTTTTTCTTCTTCTTCTTCTTCTCCTTCCTCTTCTTCTTCTCCTCTTCTTCTTCTTTTTCTTCTTCTTCTCCTTCTTCCTCTTCTTCGTGTTCTTCTTCTTCTTCTTCTTCTTCTTCTTCTTCTTCCTCATCTCCTCCTTCTTCTTCTTCTTCTTCTTCCACTACCAATTCTTATTCTTTTCTTCTTCTTCTTCTTCCTCTTCTTCTTCCTCTTCTTCTTCTTCTTCACCATCATCATCATCTTCCTCTCTTCTTCCTCTTCATTTTCTTTTTTCTTCTTCTTCTTTGCTTTCTCCTACATTTTCAACCTCTTCCTCTTCTTCATTATCTTCTTCTTCTTTTTCTTCCTCTTCTTCTGCTTGTTATTCTTTTCTTCTTCTTAGCCAACTTCTTCTTTTTCTTCTTCTTTTTTGACTTCTTCTACTTCTTTTTCTTCTTCTTCTTTTTCTTCATTATCTCCTTCTTCCTCTTCTTGATCTTCTTCTTCATCTCTATTTCTTCTCTTTTTATTTCCTCTTCTTGTTGTTCTTCTTCTTATTCTTCTTCCTCTTCTTCAACTTCTTTGTTTTCTTTTTCTTATTCTTGTTTATCTTCTTCTTCCTCTTCTTCTTCTTCTCCTACTTCTTCTTCTTCTTCGTCGTTGTCATCATCACCTTTTTCGTCTTCTTCTTCTTCTTCTTCTTCTTCATCTTCTTCTTCTTCCTCATCTTCGTCTTCATCTTCTTCATCATTTTCTCCTTCCTGCTCTTCTTCTTCTTCTTCTTCTTCTTCTTCTTCCTCTTCTTTTTACACTTCTTCTTCTTCTTCTTTATGTTTTCTTCTTCTTCATTTTCTTCTTCTCCTTCTTCTTCTTATTCTTCTTCGTTTTCTTCGTCATTTTCTTCTTCTTCTTAATCTTCTTCTTCTTCTTCTTCTTGTTCTTCTTCTTCTTCCTCATCTTCTTCTTCTTCTTCTCCTTCTTCTTCTTCCTCTTCTTCTCCTTCTTCTTCTCTTTTCAATCCTTCTTGTTCTTCCACTTCTTCTTCTTCTTCTTCTTCTTCTCCTTTATCTTCTTCTTCTTCTTCTTCTTCTTCTTCTTCTTTGTCTTTCACCTCTTCTTCTTCTTATTCTTCTACATCACCTTTTTTTTCTTCTACGTCTTCTTCTTCTTCTCTCTATTCTTCTTCTTCTTCTTCTTCGTCTTCTTAATCATCATCTTCTTCTTCTTCTCGTACTTCAACTTATTTTAATTCTTCTAGCTTTTCTTCTTCTTCTTCTTCCTCTTATCATTCTTATTGTACCTTTTCTTCTTTTTCTTCTTCTTCTTTCTCCTTCTCCTCCTCTTCTTCTTCTTCTTCATCTCCTTCATTATTATCTTCTTCTTCTTCATCATCATCAACATTATCATCATCAAGATCATTATAATGATTATCTTCTTTGTATTCTTCTTCCTCTTCTTCTTCTTCTTCTTCAACTTCTTCTTCTTCTTCTTTTTCTTCTTTCTCAACTTCTTCTTCTTCTTTTGCTTCTTTTCCTTCTTCGCCAACTTCTTCTACTTCTCCTGCTTCTTCTTCTTCTTCTTCTTCTTCCTCCTCTTTTTCTTCTTCTTTTTCTTTTTCTTCTCCTTCATCTTCTTCTTCAACTTCTTCTTCTTCTTCTTTTTCTTATTTTCTTTTTCCTTTTCTTCTTCTTCGTCTTCATCTTCCTCTTCTTATTATTATTATTTTTCTTCTTCTTTTTCTTCTTCTTCTTCTTCTTCTTCTTCTTCTTCTTCTTCTTCTTTCTCCTCTTCTCCTTCTTCGTCTTGTTTTATTTCTTCTTTTCCTTCCTCTTCATCTTTTTCTTCTTCTTCTTCTTCTCTTCTTCCTCACTTTTTTCTTCTTCTTCTTCTTCTTCTTCTTCTTCTTGTCTTTTTATTTCTTCTTCTTCTTCTTTATCTTTTTCTTCCTCTATTTTTTCTCCCTCTTCTTCTTCTTCTTCATCATCTTTTACTTAGTCGTCTACTTTTTTGTCCTCTTCTTCTTCTTCTTCTTCTTGTCTTTTTATTTCTTCTTCTTCTTCTTCTTTATCTTTTTCTTCTTCTGTTTTTTCTCCCTCTTCTTCTTCTTCTTCATCATCTTTTACTTAGTCGTCTACTTTTTTGTCCTCTTCTTCTTCTTCTACTTCTTCTTTTTCTTCCTCTTCTTCTTCTTCTCCTTCATCTTCTTCTCCTTCTTTCTTTTTCGTCTACTTCTCCTTCTTTTACTTCCTCTCTTATTTCTTCTTCTTCTTCTCCTTCTTTTTATTATTTTCATTCTTCTTATTTTCCCTATTCTTCATCTTCTTCTTCAACTTCTTCTCTGTCTTCTTCTTCTTCTTCTTCTTATTTTTTTTCTCTTTTTCTTCTTTTTCTTATTATTCATCTTCCTCTTCTTCTTCTTCTTTTTCTTGTTTTTCTTCTTCTTCTTCTTCATTTTCTTGCTCTCTTTCTTCTTCTTCTTCATCTTCTTTTTCTTCTTTTTCCTTGATCTTCTTCTTCTTCTTTGCTTTCTTCTTCTTCTTCATCTTTTTTTGTTCTTCTTCTTATTCATCTTCTTCAACTTCTTCTTCATCTTCTTCATCTCCTTCTTCTTCTTCTTCTTCATGACATCCTTCTTCTTTTTCTTCTTCTTCTTCTTCTTCTTCTTCTTCTCCTTATTCTTATTCATCTTCGACTTCAACTTCTTCTTCTTCATTTTCTTCTTCTTCTTCTTGTTCTTGTTCTTCTTCTTTTTGGTATTGATCTTTTTGTCCTTCTTCTTCTTCTTCTTCTTCTTCTTGTTTTTCATGGTCTTCTTTATCATCTTCTTCTTTTTCTTCTTCTACTTCTTATTCTTACTCTTTTTCTTATTATTCTTCTTCTTCTCCTTCTTTTCCTTCTTCTTCTTCTTCTTCTTCTTCTTCTTCTTGTTCCTCCTCTTTCTCTTCCTCTTCTTCTTCTCCTTCTTCTTGAACTTCTTCTTCTTCTTCTCCTTCTTTTTCTTCTTCTTCTGCTTTTTCTTCTTCGCCTAGTTCTTTGTCTTCTTCTTCATCTTTTTCTTCTTCTCTGTCTGCTTCTTTGGCATCTTCTTATTGTTGTTGTTGTTGTTTTTCTTCTTCTTCTTCGTCTTCTTCTACTTCTTCTTATTCTTCTTCTTCTTCGTCTTCTTCTTCTTCTTCTTCTTCTTCTTCTTCTTCTTCTTTGACTTCTTCTTACTCTTCATCTTCTTCTTTTTCTTCGTCTTCTTCTTCTTCCTTTTCTTCTTCTTCTGCTTCTGTTTGTCTTCTTCTTCTTCTTCTTCTAATTCTCCTCCTCATCCTTCTTCTT
>JAIUJO010000049.1:3020339-3035339 GCA_023846275.1 Vanilla planifolia | reverse complement strand
TTTCCTATACATCTTTTTCTTCTTCGTCTTCTTCGTCTTGCTCGCCTTTTTCTTCATCTTCATCTTCTTCTTCTCGCTCTTCTTCTTCTTCTTCTTTATTCTCTTCTTCTTCTTCTTTCCCTCCTCTTTTTCTTCAACTTTTTCTTCTTCTTTTACTTAGACATCTTCTTCTTCATCGTCTTCTTCATCTTCTTCGTCTTCTTTTCTTTTTCTTTTTCATTTTCTTTATCTTCTTCTCCTCCCCCTGCTTCTTATTTTTATTCCTGTTATTTTTCTTCTTGTGCTTCTTCTTCTTCTTCTTCTTCTTCATTTTCTTTTTGTTCTTCTTCTTCTTCTTCTTACTATTCCTTTTCTTCTTTTTCTTCTTCCTCTTCTTCCTCTTCTTCTTCTTCTTCTACTACTACTTCTTCTTCTTCATCTTCTTCTTCTTCCGCTTCTTCGTCTTCTTCTCATTTGTCTTCTTGATCGTCTTCTTCTTCCTCTTATTCTTTTTCTTCTCTATCTTCTTGTTCTTGTTCTTCTTCTTCTTTTTCTTCTTCTACTTCTTTGCCTTTTTCTTCTTCTTCTTCTTGGCCTTTTTCTTTTTCTCCTTCTACTTTGTCTTTTTCTTCTTCTGTTTTTTCTACCTCTTATCTTCTGTTTTAGTTAGTCATCTACTTCTTCGTTGTCTTCTTCTTCTTCGTCTTCTCTTTCTTCTTCTTTTCTTCTTCTTCTTCTTCTTATTCTTATTCTTCTTTTTTCTCTTCCTCTTCTTGTTCTTTTTCTTCTTCTTCCTCTCCTTCTTCTTCTTCTTCTTCTTCTTCTCCTTCTTACACTTTTATTCTTTTTATTTTCCCTCTTTTTCTTCTTCCTCTTCTTCTTCTTCTCCTTTTTGCTATCCTTTTTCCACTTTTTCTTCTTCTTATTCTTCTTTTTATTCCTCCACTTCTTCTTCTTCTTCATCATCATCTTCATCGTCTCCTTTCTCTTCTTCTTCTTCTTCTTTTTCTTCTTCTCCTTCATCTTCTTCGGCTTTGATTTCTTCTTCGTCGTCTTTTTGTTCTTCAACTTCTTCTTCATTTTCTTCATCTCCTTCTTCTTCTTCTTCTTCTTCTTCTTCTTCTTCTTCGTCGTCTTCTTCTTCTTCCTCTTCGTCTTCTTCAACTTCTTCAGCATCTTCTTCTTCCAGTTCTTCTTCTTCTTTCACTTCTTCATCGTCTTCATCTTCTTCGACATCTTCTTCTTCCACTTCTTCTTCTTCTTCTTCTTCTTCTTCTTCTTCTTCTTATTCCTCTTCTTCATCTTCTTGTTCTTCTTCTCTTCTTCTTCTTCTTCTTTTCCTTACTGTTCTTCTTCTTCTTCTTCCTCTTCCTCTTCATCCTCTTCGTCTTCTTCTTCTTCTTCTTTTTCTTCTCCTTCTTCTTCTTCTTCTTCTTCTTTTTAATCGCGATAATCATCATCATCTTCTTCTTCTTCTTCCTCATCTTTTTATTCCTTTTCTTCTTCTTCTTCTTCTTCTTCTTGTTCATCTTCTTGATTTTCTTCTTCTTCTACTTCTTCTTCTCCTTCTTCCTTTTCTTCATTTTATCCTTCTTCGTCTTCATCTTCTTTTTCTTCATCTTCTTCGTTTATTTCTTCTTCGTCTTCATCTTCTTCCTCTTGTTCGTCTTCTTCTTCTTCTTCTTCTTCCTCTTCTTCTTCTTCTTCTTCTTCTTTGCCTTCTTCTCCTCTTCCTCTTCTTCTTCTTCTTCTTCTTCTTTTTCTTCTACTTCTTCTTATTCTTGTTGTTTTTGTTCTTATTCTTCTTCTTTTACTTGTTATTACTCTTCTTCATCTTCTTCGTCTTCTTCTTCTTCTTGTTCTTCTTCTTCTTGTTCTTCTTCTTCTTCGACTTTTTTTTTTCTTCTTCTTCTTTGTCTTCTTCTTCCTCCCCTTCATCATTTTCTTCCTCAACATCTTCTTTTTCTTCTTCTTTGTCTTCTTCTTCTTCTTCTACTACTACTTTTTCTTCTTTTTTATTCTTCTTATTTTTCTTCTTCTTCCTCTTCTTCTTCTTCTTCTACTACTTATTGTTCTTCTTCTATTTTATTCTTCTTCTTCTTCTTCTTCTTCCTCTTCTTCTTCTTCTTCTTCTCCATTTTCTTTCTATTCTACTTCTTGTTCTCCTTCTACTTTTTTTATTCTTCTTATTTTCCCTTTTTTTCTTCTTCTTCTTCTTCTCCTTCTTCTCCATTTTCTTCTTCTTCCTCTTCTTATTGTTCTTTTTCTTTTTTTTCTTCTTCTTATTCTTATTTTTCTTCCTGTTCTTCTTCTTCTTCTTCTTCCTCTCATTTTCTTCTTCTTCTTCATCTTCTTTTTCTTCTTCGCCTTCATCTTCTTCTTCTTCTTTGATTTCTTCTTCTTCGACGTCTTTTTCTTCTTCAACTTCTTCTTCATCTTCTTCGTCTCCTTCTTCTTCTTCTTCTTCTTCTTCTTCTTCTTGGTCTTCTTCTTCTTCTTCTTCTTCGTCTTCTTCTTCTTCCCTTCTTCGATATCAACTTCTTTGTCAGCTTCTTCTTCCAGTTCTTCTTCTTCCGCTTCTTCATCATCTTAATCTTCTTCGACGTCTTCTTCTTCCACTTCTTCTTCTTCATCTTCTTATTCCTCTTCTTCTTCATCTTGTTCTTCTTCTCTTCTTCTTCGTCTTCTTCTTCTTCTTACTCTTCTTCTTCTTCTTCTTCCTGTTCCTTTTCGTCCTCTCGTCTTCTTCTTCTTCTTCTTTTTCTTCTTCTTTTTCTTCTTCCTCTTCCTCTTCTTCTTCTTAATCGTGATCATAATCATCATCTTATTTGTCTTCTTCCTCATCTTTTTCTTTATTTTCTTCTTCCTCTGCTTCTTCTTCTCCATCTTCTTCTTCTTCATTTTCTCCTTCATCATCTTCATCTTCTTTTTCTTCATCTTCTTCGTCTATTTCTTGTTCGTCTTCATCTTCTTCCTCTCGTTCGTCTTCTTCTTCTTCTTCTTCTTCTTCTTCTTCCTCTTCTTCTTCTTCTTCCTCTTCTTCTTCTTCTTCTTTGCCTTCTTCTCCTCCTACTCTTCTTCTTTTTCTTCTTATTCTTCTATTTCTTCTTGTTCTTGTTGTTCTTGTTCTTATTTTTCTTCTTTTACTTCTTATTAGTCTTCTTCTTATCTGTCGCCTTCTTCTTCTTCTTCGACTTCTTTTTTTCTTCTTCTTCTTCTTTGTCTTCTTCTTCCTCCCCTTCTTCATTTTCTTCTTCATCATCTTCTTATTCTTCTTCTTTCTCTTCTTCTTCTTGTTGTTCTTCTTCTTCATCACCTTCTTCTACTTCTACTAATACTTCTTTTTCTTCTTTTTTATTCTTCTTCTTCTTCTTTTTCTTCCTCTTCTTCTTCCACTTCTTCTTCTTCTTCTACTACTTTTACTTCTGTTTTATTCTTCTTCTTCTTCTTTTTCTTCCTCTTTTTCTTCAACTTCATCTTCTTCTCCTTTTTCTTTTTATTCTTCCTCTTCTTCTTCTTCTTTCTCCTCTTCTTGCTCTTCTTCGTCTACATCTGCTTTTATTCCCTCTTCTCCTCCTCCTTCTTCTTCTTCTCTTGCTTCTTCTTTGCCTTCTTCTTATTGTACTTTTTCTTCTTGTTCTTGTTGTTGTTCTTCTTCTTCTTCATCATCTTCTTCTTCTTCGACTTCTTCTTCAGCTTGTTTTCTTCTTCTTCTCCATTTCTTTCTTCTTCTTCTACATCTTCGTCTTCTTCTTCTTCCTCCTCTTTTTCTTCCTATTTTTCTTCATCTTCTTCTTCCTTTTTTCTTCTTCTTCTTCGTCTTCTATTGCTTCATTTACTTCTTCTCTTTCTTCTTCGTCTTCTTCTTCTTCTTCTTCATCATCTTCTATTGCTTCTACTTCGTCTTTCTTTTCTTCTTCTTCTTCTTCTTCTTGTTTTGTTTCTTCTTCTTCTTCTTCTTCATCATCATCATCTTCTTCTTCTTGTTCTTCTTCTTTTTCTTCATCAGCTTCATCTTCTTCTTCATTACCTTTTTCTTCTTCTTCTTCTGCTTCTTCTTCTTTCTTCTTCTTCTTCTTCTTCTTCATCGTCTTCTTCTGTTTATTCCACTTGTTCTTCTTCTTCTTCCTCTCCTTCTCCTCCTTCCTCTCCTCCTTATTCTTCTTCTTCTTGTCTTTCTTCTTCCTCTTCGCCTTCTTCTTTCTCTTTTTCTTCTTCTTCTTCTTCTCCCTCATCTTCTTCTTTCTCTTCTTCTTCTTCTTGTTCTTCTTCTTTTCATTCTCCTTATTTTTCTCTTTATTCTTCGTCTTCTTATTCTTTTTCTTCATCTTCTTCTTCTTTTTCTTCCTCCTCTTCTTCTCCTTCTTCTACTTCTTCTTTTATTCCTTCTTCTTCTTCTACCATTACTTCTTTTTGTTGTTCTTCCTTCGCTTCCTCTTATGCTTCTTCTTCTTCTTCTTCTTCGTGCTTTTCTTCTTGTTCTTCATCTCCTTCTTCTTCAACTTTTTCTTCTTCTTGTCCTTCTTCTTCTTCTTCTTCTTTTCTTCTTCTTCTTTTTCTTCATCTTTTTCTTCTTTTTCTCCCAATTCTTCTTCTTCATCTTCTTCTTCTTATGTTTCTTAGTAATGTTGTTCTTCGCCATCTGCATCTTCTTCGTCTTTTTTCTTCTTCTTCTTCTTTTTGCTTCTTGTTTTCTTCTTCTTCTTCTTGTTATTGTTATTCTTCTTTTACTTCTCCTTTTTCTTCTTCCTCTTCGCTTGTTTCTTCTTACATTTATTCTTCATATGTTTCTTCTTCTTCTTCTTCTCCATTTTATTCCTCTTGTTCTTGTTCTTTTTAATATTTTTTTCTTCTAATTCCTCTTCTTTTTCTTTCTTCTTCTTTCTTCTTCTTCTTCTTCCTCCTGTTCTTCTTTTTCTTCTTCTTCTTCTTCTTCTTCTTCTTCTTCATCATCATCATAATAATCATCATGTTCATCTTCATCTTCCTCTACTTCCTCTTCTTTGTCATCATCATCATCATTATCTTCTTCTTCTTCTTCTTCTTCTTCTTCCTCCTCCTCTAATATTTCTTCTTTGTCTTCTTTTCTTCTTCTTCTTCTCCTTCTTCTTCTTCTACTTCTTCTTACTCTTCTTCTTCTTCTTCTTTTCCTTCTTCTTCTTTTACTTCTTTGACATCTTCTTCTTCATCTTTTTCTTCTTCTTCGCTGTCATCTTCTTCAACTTTGACTTCTTCCTCTTCTTCTTTTTCTTCTTCTACTTCTCCTCCTACTCCATTTTTATCTTCATCTACTTCTCCATCTGCATCTTTTTCTTCTTCTTCTTATTATTATTATTGTTCTAATTCTTCTTCTGCCTCTTCTTCTTCTTCATCTTTTCTTCTTCTTCTTTTTGTCCTCCTCCTTCTTCCTCTTATTCTTCTTTTTCATCTTTATTTTTGTCTTCTTCTTATTCCTCTTGTTCTTCTTCTTCTTTTTCTTCTTACATCTTTTTCTTCTTCTTCTTCCTCTTGTTCTTCTTCTTCTTCTTCTTCATCATCTTCTTCTCCTTCATATTCCTATTCTACTCCTCCTCCTCCTCTTCCTTTGCTTTCTCTATCTTCTTTTCGTTCTTCTTCATCTTATTCTTCTTCTTCTTCATCTTCATCTTTTTGTTCTTTGACATCTTATTTTTCTTCTTCTTCATCTTGTTTATCTTCTGCTTCATCATCATCTTCATCTTCTTCTTCTTTTTCTTTTTATTCTTCATCTTCTTCTTCTATGCCTCCTTCTTTTTCTTCTTCTTTTTCTTTTTATTCTTCATCATCTTCTTCTTCTTCTTCTTCTTCTTCTTCTTCTACTATGCTTTCTTCTTCTTCTTCTTATTCTCCTTCTTATTTTTTGACTTCTTCCTCTTCTTCTTCTTCTTCTTCTTCTTCTTCTTCTTCTTTTTCATCTTCTTTTTCTTCTTGTACTTCTTCTTCTTCATCTTCTTCTTCTTCGTCCTCTTCTTTCTCTTCTTTGTCTTCCTTTTCTTCATCTTCTTCTTCTTCTTCTTTTCACCTTCTTTATCTTCTTCTTCTTCTTCGACTTCTTCTTCTTCTTCCTCTTCCTCATCTTCTACTACTTCTTGTTCTTCCTTTTTTTCTTCATCATCTTCTTCTACTTCATTTCTTCTTCTTCTTCTTCTTCATCTTCTTTGTCTCCTTCTTCCTGTTTCTCTTCTTCTTCTTCTTCTTTTTCTTTTTCTTCGTCTTCTTCTTGTTCTTCTTCTTCTTCTTCTTCTTCTTCTTCTTCTTTTCCTTCTCCTTCTCCTTCTTCTTCTTCTTCTTTTTCTAATTCTTCTTCTTCTTAAAGTTATTCTACTTATTTTTCTTCTTCTCCATCTTCTTCTTCTTCATCTTCCTCTTCCTTTTCTTCTTCTACATCTTCTTCTTCTTCTTCTCATTATTCTTCTTATTCACCTTCTTCTTCTTCTTCTTCCTCCTCCTCCTCTTCTTCTTCTTCTACTCCACCTCCTCCTCCTCCTCTTACATTGTCTTCCTCTTCTTCTTCTTCTTCTACTTCTTCTTTTCTTCATCTTCTTCTTCTTCTACGTTTTCTTCTTCTTCTTCTTCTTCTTACTTTTCTTCTTCTTCTTCTTGCTTTTTTTCTTCTTTATCTTCTTCTTCATCATCATCATCTTCTTCTCCTCCTTCTTTATGTTCTTTCTCTTCTTCTTTTTCTTCTTCATCTTCTTCATCATAGTCTTCTTGTTCTTCTTATTCTTATTCTTCTTCTTACTCTTCATTATTCTCTTCTTGTTCTTCTTTTTTATTCTTATTCTTCTTCTTTTTCGTTTTCTTCTTCCTCTTCTTCGTCTTCCTCTTCTTTGTCTTCCTCTTCTTCGACTTCTTCTTCTTTGTCTTCTTCTTCTTTTTCTTTGACTTCTTCTTCTTCTGCTGCTTCTTCTTCTTCTTCTTCTTCTTCTTCTCCTTCATCTTCTTCTTCTTCTCCAACTTTTTCTTCTTCTTCTTACTCATATTCTTCTTCTTCTTTTTCTTCCTTTTCTTCTTCTTTGTCTTCTTTTTCTTCTTCTTCTTCCTCATCTTCTACTTCTTCTTCTTGTTATTATTCTTCCTCTTCTTCTTCTTATTATTTTGATTATGCTTCTTTTCTTTTATTTCTTCTTCTTTATGTACTTCTTCTTTCCCTTCATCATCATCATCTTCTTCTTCTTCATCTTCTGATTTCTGTTCTTCTTTTCTTTTATTTGTTCTTCCAATACCTCTTCTTCTTCTTCTGCCTCTTCTTCTTCTTCTTCTCCTCCTCCTCCTCCTCCTCCTCCTCCTTCTTCTTCTCCTCCTCCTCCTCCTTCTAAAACTTCTTTTTCATCTTCTTCTTCTTCTTCTTCTTCTTTTTCTTCTTTGTCGTTTCTTTTTGTTCTTGTTGTAGTTGTTCTTCTTCTTCATTTTTTTTCTTCATCTTCTTCTTTATCTTATTCTTCCTCTTGTTGTTCTTCTTCTTCTTATTCATAATATTCTTCTTCTTCATCTTTTTCATCTTCTTCCACTTCTTCATCTGCATCTTCTTCCTGTTCTTCTTATTCTTCTTCATATTCTTCTTCTTCTTCATCTTCTTCATCTTCTTCTTCTCCTTCTACTTCTTCTTCTCCTTCTTCTTCTATTTCTTCTTCTTCTTCTTCTTCCTCTCCTTCTTCATTTCCCATGTTTTCATTTTCTTCTTCTTCTTCTTCTTGATCTTCTTCTTCTTCTACTACTTCTTCTTCTTTTTCATCTCATTTGTCTTTTTCTTCTTTTTTTTCTTCCTTTTCTTCCGCTACAACATCCACTTCTTCTTCTCCATCTTCTTCTTCTTAGTCTTCGTCCTCTTCCTCTTTACTTCTTCTTCTTCATCTTCTTTGTCTTCATCTTCTTCTTCTTCTTCTTCATCTTCTTCATCTTCTCCTTCATCATCTTCTTCTCTTTCTTCGTCATTTTCAATTTCTTCTTCTTCTTCTACTTCTTCTTCTTCCTCTTCTTCCACTTCTGCATCTTCCTCTTCTTTCTCTTCATCTTCTTTGGCTTCTTCTTCTCCTTCTTCTTCCCATTCTCCTTCTTCTTCTTCTTCTTCTTCTTTTTCCTCCTCTTCTTCATCTTCTTGTTCTTCTTCTTCTTCTTCTTCGCCCTCTTCTTCTTCTTCTTCTTCTTCTTCTTCGATGTCGTCTTCTACTTCTTCTTCTTCTTCGTCTTCTTCTGTTTATTCCTCTTTTTCTTCTTCTTCCTCCTCTTTTTCTTCATCCTCTCCTTCTCCTCCTTCCTCTCCTCCTTTTTATTATTCTTTTTCTTCTTGTTCTTGTTTTTTTGCTTTTTCTTCTCCTTCTTCTTCCTCTTCATCTTCTTCTTTTGCTTCTTCTTCTTCTTCTTCTTCTCATTCTTCTTCTTCTTTCTCATCTTCTTCTTCTTTTCTTCTTCTTATTCTTATTCTTCTTCTTTTTCATCTTCTTTTTCTTCTTCTTCTTCTTCTCCTTCTTCTTCGTCTTCTTCTTCTTCTACTTCTTCGTCGTTGTTAACTTCTTTGTCTGCGTCTTCTTCTCCTTCTTCTTCTTCATCTTCTTTCTCTTATTCTTCTTCTTATTATTCTTCTTCTTCTTTGTTTTCTTCTTCTTTGGCTTCTTATTCATTGTCCTCTTCTTCTTCTCCTTTCTCTTGTTCTTCTTCTTCTACACCTTGTTCTTCTTCTTCTACACCTTGTTCTTCTTCTTCTTCTTCTTCTTCCTCTTCACATTCTTCTTCTTCGTCTTCTTCTTCTTCTTCTTTTTCTTCTTCTTTTTATTCTTCTTCTTCTTCATCATCATCTTCTTCTTCTTCTTCATGTTCTTCTTTGTCTTCTTTTATTTCTTCTTCTTCTTCTTCTTCTTCTTCCTCTTATATATCTTGTTCTTCTTCTTATTCTTCTTCTTCTTCTTACTCCTCTTTTTCTTCTTTTCTTCTATTTCTTCTTCTACTTTTACATCTTCTTCTTCTTCTTCTTCCACCTCCTCTTCTTCATCTTCTTTTTCTTCAACTTTTTCTTCTTCTTCTTCTTCTTCTTTTCCTTCTAGTTCTTCTTCATCTTCTTCCTGTTATTCTTTCTTCTTCTTCATCACTTTCTTCTTCGTCTTCTTCGTCTTCTTCCTCTTCATATTCTTCTTTATTTTCTTCGTCTTCCACTTCTTTTTTCTATTTTTCTTCGTCTTTTCTTCTTCTTCTTCTTCTTTTACTCCTTCACCCTCTTCGACTTCTTCTTTTCTTGTTGTTGTTGTTGTTGTTCTTCTTCTTCTTCTTCCTCCTCCTCCTCCTCGTCTTCTTCTTCTTCTTCTTTTTGTTCTTGTTCTTCTTCTTCTTCTTTTACTTTTGTCTTCTTCTTCTTCTTCATTATCATCATCTTCTTCTTCCCCTCCTCCTCTGTCTTCTTCTTCTTATTCCTCTTCTTTTTCTTCAACTTCTCATTTTTCTTGTTTTTCTTCTTTTGCTTCTTTTTCTTCTTCTTCTCCATCTTCTTCTTCTTTTTCTTCTGCTTCGTCTTCTTTTTGTTGTTCTTCTTCTTCATCTTCTTCTTATTTTTTTTCTCCTTCTTCTTCTTGTCCCTCTTCTTCTTCTTTTTTTTCTACTTCTTCTTCTTCCGCTTCTTCGTCTTCTTCTTCTTCATTTTCTTCATCGTCTTCTTCTTCTTCTTCCTTTTCTTCTCTTGCCTCTTCCTCGTCTTCATTTTCTTCTTCATGTTCTTCTTCTTTTTCTTGGTCTTCTTCTTTTTTTGTCTTCTTCTACTTCTTCTTCTTCTTCTTCTTCTTCTTCTTCTTCTTCATATACTTTATTTTCCTCTTCTTCTTCTTCTTCTTCTTCTTCTTCTTCTTCTTCTTCTCTTTCTTTCTTTTTCCATCATTTTCATTTTCTTCTTCTTCTTCTTCTTCTTATTTGTCTTCGCCTACTTCTACTTCTTCTTCTTCTTTTCCTTTGTCTTCTTCTTCTTGTTTTCCTTCTTCTTAAACATCTTCATTCTTCTTCTTTTTGTTATTCTTATTCTTGTTTTTCTTCTTCTTTTCTTATTCTTCTTTTTCTTCTTCATCAACATCTTCTTCATCTTTGTCTTGTTCTTCTTCTTCTTTTTCTTCCTCTTCTTCTTTTTCTTCTTCTTTTACTCCTTCCACTTCTTCTTCTTTAACTTCATCATCTACTTCTTTTTCTTCTTCTTCTACTTCTTTATCTTCTTCATCTTCGTCTTCTTCATCTTCTTCTTCTTCTTCTTCTTCTTCTTCTTCCTCTCTTCTGTCTTCCTTTTTTTCGTCTTCTTTTCCTTTGTCTTCTTCTTCTTCTTCTTCGCCTTCTTCTTCTTCTTTTGCATCTTCTACATCTTCTTCGCCTTCTTCTTCTCTACTACTACTTCTTCTACTTCTCCTTTTCTCCTTCTTCGCCTTCTTCTTCTTCTTCTTCCTCGTTGTCATCTTCTTCTTCTTCTTCTCCTTCTTCTTCTTCTTATTCTTTTTCTTTTTCTTGATCATCAACATCATCTTGTTCTTCTTCTATGCCTCCACTTTATCTTCTTCTTCTTCTTCTTCTTCTTCTTCGTCTTCTCTTCTTCTTCTTCGTCTTCTTCTTCTTCGTTTTCTTCTTCTTCTACTTTTACTCATATGTCTTCTTCTTCTTCTTCATTATCATCTTCTTCTTCTTCTTTATTTTCGTCATCGTCTTCTTCTTCTTCTTCCTTTTCTTCTCCTACCTCTTCCTCATCTTCTTTTTCTTCTTCTTTTCTTTATCTTCTTCTTCTTTTTTTGTCTTCTTCTACTTCTTCTTCTTCTTCTTCTTCTTCTTCATATACTTCTTTTTCTTCTTGTTCTTCTTCTTCTTCTTCTTCTTCTATTTCTTTCTTTTTCTGTCATTTTCATTTTCTTCTTCTTCTTCTTCTTCTTCTTATTTGTCTTCATCTTCTTCAACTTCTTCTTCTTTTCCTTTGTCTTCTTCTTCTTGTTTTCATTCTTCTTCTTTAACTTCTTCTTCTTCTTCTTATTTCTTTTTTTTCTTCTTTTCTTCTTCTTTTTCTTCTTCATCAACATCTTCTTCATCTTCGACTTGTTCTTCTTCTTTTACTCTTTCTTCTTCTTCCACTTCTTCTTCTTTAACTTCTTCATCATCTTCATCTTTTTATTCTTCTTCTACTTCTTTATCCTCTTCATCTTCTTCCTCATCTTCTTCTTCTTCTTCTTCTTCTTCTTCTCCTTCTGCTTCTTCTTTTACTACTACTTCTTTTTCTCCCTTTTCTCCTTCTATGCCTTCATCTTCTTCTTCTTCCTCGTGGTCATCTTCTTCTTCTTCTTCTCCTTTTTCTTCTTCTTCTTATTCTTCTTTGTCTTTATCATCATCATTATCATCATCTTCTTCTTCTACGCCTCCCACTCTATCTTCTTCTTCTTCTCCTTCTTCTTCTTCTTCTTCTTCTTCTTGTTCGTCTTCTTCTTGTTTTTCTTCTTCTTCTTTACCTTCTTCTTTTTCCTCATCTTCTTCTTCTTTTGTGTCTTCTTCTTCTTCTTCTATTTCTTCATCATCTTCTTCTTCTTATTCTTCTTCTTTTCCTCTTCTTCTTCTTCTTCTTATTCTTCTTCTTCTTCTTCTTCTTCATCTTATTCTTCTACTCCGTCTTCTTCTTATTCTTCTTCTTCTAGCTCTTCTACTTCTTTGACTTGTTCTTCGTCCTCTTCTCCATCTTCGCCTTCTTTGTCTTCTTCTTCTTTATCTTCTTCGTCTTCTTCGTCTTCCTCTTCACCTTCTTCTTCTTCTGTGTCTTTTAATTCTTCTTCCTCTTCTTGTTCTTAACCCTTGTCATCGTCTTCTTCTGCTTCTTCTTCTTCTTCTTCTTCATGTTCTTCTTCTACTTCTTCTTCTTCTTCTTCTCCCTTATCTTCTTTTTCTTCTTCTTCATCATCATCATCATCTTCTTCTTCTTCTTCATCTTCCACTTCTTCTTCTTCTTGTTCTCCTTCTTCCTCTTCCTCTTCTTCTTCTTTGTCTTCTTCTCCTTCTTTTTCTTTTTCTTTCTCTTCTTCTTCGTCTTCATCTTCTTCTTCTTCTTCTTCTTATTCTTCTTCATCAACTTCTTCTTCTTCTTCTTCTTCTTCTTCCCCATTTTCTTCTTCTTCTTCATTTTCTTCTTCTTCATCTTCTCCTTCTTCATCGACTTCTTCACCTTCTTCTTCTTCATCTTTTTTTCTTCTTCTTCTTCTTCTTCTTCTTCTCCTGTCTCTTCTCCTTTTCCTCATTCTTCTACTTCTTTTTCTTCTTCTTCTTGTTCCTCTTCGAATTCTTCTACTCCTTTTTCTGCTTCTCCTGGTACTTCTTGTTCTCCTTCATCATCATCATCTTCTTCTTCTACTTCATTTTCTTCTTCTTCTTCTTCTTCTTCTTCTTCTTCTACTTCTTCTTCTTCTTCTTCTTCTTCTTCCTAGTCCTATTTTTCTCCCTCTACTTTGTCTCCTTTTTGTTCGTGTTTTTCTTAGTCGTCTTCTTCTTCTTCTTCTTTTTCTTCATTTTCTTCTTATCCTTCCTCTTCCTCTTTTTCTTCGTCTTCGTTTTCTTCTACATCTTCTTCTTCTTCTACTTTTTCCTCTTCTTCATCTTCTTCCTCTTTATCTTCTTCTTGTTTTTCTTGCTCTCCTTCTTCTCTACTTCTTCCTCTTCTTCTTCTTTACCTTTTTCTTTTTCTTCTTCTTCTTCATCATCATCTTCTTCTTCTTCATCTTCTTCTTCTTCATCTTCCCCGACTTCCTCTTCTTCGTATTTTTCTTCTTTGTCTTCTTCTTCTTCCTCTTCGTCTTCTACTTCTTCTTCTTCTTCTCTTTCTCCTTCTTCTTCTTCTTATTCTTCTCCTTTTTCTTGCTCTTCTTCTTCTTCTTCTTCTATTCCTTCATCTGCTACTTTTTCTTCTTCTTCATCTTCTTCTTCTTTTTGTTCTTTTTATTGTTGTTCTTCTTCTTTTCTTGTTCTTCTAATTCTTCTTTGTTTCTTCTTGTTCCTCTTCTTATTCTTCTTCTTCTTGTTTTTCTTCTTTATTTACTTCTTCTACTTCTTCTTTTTCTTCTTCTTTTTCTTCTTCTTCCACTTCTTCTTCTACAACTTCTTCGAATTCTTCTTCTTCTTCTTCTTCTTCTTCTTCTCATTCCTCATCTTCTCCATCTTCTACTTCTTCTTCTTTTTCTTCTTCTTCATCATTTTCTTCTTCTACCTTTCCCACATTTCATTTTCTTCTTCTTCTCCATCATCATCTTCTTTTTC
Organism: Vanilla planifolia; assembly: GCA_023846275.1. NCBI lineage: Eukaryota > Viridiplantae > Streptophyta > Magnoliopsida > Asparagales > Orchidaceae > Vanilla > Vanilla planifolia. Next base: position 3,022,100 of record JAIUJO010000049.1, on the reverse strand, counting down.
TTCTTCTTCTTCTTCTACTTGTTCTTCTTCTTCTTCTGTGTTTTCTTCTTTTTGAACTTTCTCTTCTTCTTCTTCTTCTTCTTCTTCTTCATCTTTGTCTTCTTCTTCTTCTTCTTTCTTCTTCTTCTTCATCTTCTTTGTCATCATCCTATTCTTCTTCGTCTTTTTCTTCTTCTTGTTCTTCTACCTCTTCTTCATTTTTAGCTTCTTCACCTTCTACTTCTTCTTTGTCTACTTCTTCTTTTCTTCTTCTTCTTGTGGTTGTTGTTCATCTTCTTCTTCTTCTTCTTTGTCTTCATCTTCTTCTTTCTCTTCTCCATCTTTGTCTTCCTTGTCCTCACCTTTTTTTTCTTCTTCTTTGCCCTCCTCTTCTTCGTCTTCTTCATCTACTTCTTTTTCTTCTTCTTTTTCTTCTTCTTCGTCTTCTTCTTCTTCTTCATCTTCTTCTTTGCCCTCTTCTTCTTCTTCGTCTTCTTCTTCTTCTTCTTCTTCTTCTTTGTCTTCTTCATCTTCTTCTTCTTCTTCTTCTTCTTATTCTTCTACTTCTTCTTCTTCTTCTTTCTCCTTCTTTTTCTTCTTATTAACATTATTATTATTATTATTATTATTATTATTATTATTATTATTATTATTATTATTGTTATTGTTTGTCTTCTAGTTGTTCGTATTGTACTTCTTCTTTTTCTTCTTCTTCATCTTCGTCATCTTCTTCTTCTTCTTCTTCTTCTTTTACTTCTTCATTTTCTTTTTCTTATTCTTCTTCTTTTTTTTCTTCTTCTACTTCTTTATCATAATGATATTCTTCTTCTTCTTCGTCTTCCCCTTCTTCTTTGACTTGTTCTTCTTGCTTTACCTCATCTTTTTCTTGTTCATCGTCTTCTTCATGTTCTTTATTTCTTCTTCTTCTTCTTCTTTTTCCACATCATTTTCTTCTTCTAGTTCTTTTACTTTTTCTTTTTCTTTTTCTTCTTCATCTTCTTATTCTTCTTTTTCTTGTGCGTCATCTTCAACTTCTTCTTCATCTTCTTCTTCTTCTTCTTTTTCTTCTTCATCTTCTTCTTATCCTTCTTCTTCTTCTTCTTGTTCTTCTTCTTCGTCGTCTTATTCTTCTTCGTCTACTTCTTTTTATACTTCTTTTTCTTCTTCTTTTTTCCTCTTCCACTTTTTCTACTTCTTCTCCTTCTTTTCCTTCTTCTACTTCTTTTTCTTCTTCTTCCTCTTCTACTACTACTTCTACATCTTCTCCTTCTTCGCCTTTTCTTCTTTGCCTTCATCATCATCATCTTCTTCTTCTTCTTCTTCTTCTTCCTTTTCTTCTTCTTTTTCTTCTTCTCCTTCTTCTTTTTCATGTTCATTTTTTCTTTTTCTTCTTCTTCTTCTTCTTCTTCTTCTCCTTATTCTTCTTCTTCTTCTTCTTCTTCTTCTTCTTCTTCTTCGTCTTCTTCTTCTTCTTCTTCTTCACCCTTTTTTCTTCTTCTAATGCATTTTCCTCTTCTTCTTCTTCTTCTTCTTCTTCCTCTTTTACTTCTTCTTCTTTGTTTTCTTCTTCTTCGGCTTCTTCATCTTTGTCCACTTCTTCTTCTTCTTTTTCTTCTTCTTCTTCTTCTACATCTTCTTCTTCTTCTTCTTCTTCCTCTTCACAATCTTCTTCTTCGTCTTCTTCTTCTTCTTCTACTACTACTACTACTACTTCTTCATCTTCTCCTTCTTCTTGTTCTTCTTCTTCGTCTTCTTTTTTCCTTCTTCTTCTTCATTTTCTTC
>JAIUJO010000049.1:2982839-3015339 GCA_023846275.1 Vanilla planifolia | reverse complement strand
TTTCCTGTCTCTTCCTCATCTTCTTTTTCTTCTTCATGTTCTTCTTCTTTTTCTTCATCTTTCTCTTCTTTTTTATCTTCTTCTACTTCTTCCTCCTCTTCTTCTTCATATACTTCTTTTTCTTCTTCTTCACTTCTTCTTCTTTTTTGTCTTCATCTTTTCTACTTCTTCTTCTTTTCCATCGTCTTCTTCTTCTTGTTCTTCTTCTTCTTAAAATTCTTGTTCTTCTTTTTCTTGTTCTTCTTCTTATTCTTATTTTTCTTCTTTTCGTCTTCTTCTTTTACTTCTTCGTCGACATCTTCTTCATCTTTGCCTTGTTTTTTTTCTTCTTTTTCATCCTCTTCTTTTTATTCTTCTTTTTCTTCTTCTTTTACTCTTCTTCTGCTTCCTCTTGTCCATCTTCCTCTTGTTCATGTTCTTTTCCTTTGTCATCTTCTTCTTCGTCTTCGCCTTCATCATCATCTTCTGCATCTTCCGCATCTTCTTCTTCTTCTTCTCCTTCTTCTTCCTTTTATTCTTCTTCTCCTTCTTCTTCTTCTACTACTACTACTTCTTCTTCTTCTCGCTTTTCTCCTTCTTCACCTTCTTCTTCTTCTTCTGCTTCTCCTTCTTATTCTTCTTATTCTTCTTATTCTGTTTGTCTTCATCATCATCATCTTCTGCTTCTTCTTCGATGCCTCTCGCTTTATTTTCTTCTTCTTCTTCTTCTTCTTCTTCTCCTTCTTCGTCTTCTTCTTCTTCTTCGTATTTAACTTCTCCTTCTTATTTAACTTCTTCTTCTTCTCCCTCCTTTATTTCTTCTTCTGTGTCTTATTCTTCTTCTTCTTCATCATCTTATTCTTCTACTTCGTGTTCTTCTTCTTCTTCTTCTTTTTCTTCTTCTACTACTACTACTTCTTCTTTGACTTGTTCTTCCTCCTCTTCCCCATCTTTGCCTTCTTCGCCTTCTTCTTCGTTGTCTTCTCCTTCTTCCTCTTCACCTTCTTCTTCTTCTTCTTCTTCTTCTTCTTCTTCTTAGTCGTTGTCATCGCCCTCCTCTACTTCTTCTTCTTCTTCTTCTTCATGTTCTTCTTCTTCTTCGTCTTCTACTTCTTCTTTTTCTTCTTCTTCTTCTTTTTTGACTTCATGTTCTTCTTCTTCATCATCTTCTTCTTCTTCTTCTTCTTCTTCTCCCTTATCTTCTTTTTCTTCATCATCATCATCTTCTTCTTCTTCTTCATCATCATCTTCCACATCTTCTTCCACTTCTCCTTTTTTAATTCTTCTTCTTTGTCTTCTTCTTCTTCTTCTTCTCCTTATTCTTTCTCTTCTTCTTCATCCTCATCTTCTTCTTCTTCTTCTTCACTTTATTCTTCTTCTTCTTCTTCTTCACCTTATTCTTCTTCTTCATCATCATCATCTTCTTCTTCTTCCCTTTTTTCTTCTTCTTTTTCTTCATTTTAATCTTCTTCATCTTCTCCTTCATCAACTTCTTCTTCATCTTCTACTTCATCTTCTTTTTCTACTTCTTCTTGTTCTCCTTGTTCTTCTCGTTCTTCTAGTTCTTCTTCTTCTTCTTGTTCCTCTTCGAATTCTTTTCCTTCTTCTTCTTTTGCTGCTTTTTCTGGTACCTTCTTGTACTTCTTCATCATCATCTTCTTCTTCTTCTTCGTTTTCTTCTTCTTCTTCTCCTTCTTCTTCTTCGTATTCTTCTTCTTCTTTTTTCTTTTTCTTCTTCTTCTTCTTCTTCTTCTTTTTCTTCTTCTTCTACTTCTTCTTCTTCTTCCTTGTCTTCTTCTTTTTCCTCTACTTCATCTCTATTTTGTTTGTCCTCGTCTTCTTCTTCTTCTTCTTCATCTTTTTCTTCTTCTTTTTCATCTTCTTGTTCTTTATTTTTTTCTTATTCTTCCCCTTCTTTTTTTATTCCTCTTAGTTTTCTTCTTTCTCTTCTTCTTCTGCTTCTGCATCTTTTTTTCCTTCTTCCTCTTCTACTTCTTCTTCTTCTTCTTGTTCTTCTTCTTCTTTTTCTACTTCTTCCTCTTCTTCAACTTCTTCCTCTTTATGATCTTCTTGTTTTTCTTGCTCTTCCACTTCTCTTTTTCTTCTTCCTCTTCTTCTTCTTTTTCTTTTTCTTTTCCTTCTTCTTCTTCATCATAATCATCATCATCTTCTTCTTCTTCTTCTTCTTTTTCCTCAACTTCTTCTTCCCCTTCCTCGACTACCTCTTCTTCGTCTTCTTCCTCTTTGTCTTCTTCTTCTTCCTCTTCATCTTTAACTTCTTCTTCTTCATCTTTTGCTTCTTCTTCCTCTTCTTCTTTTTCTTATTCTTCTTCTTTTTCTTCCCCTTCTTCTTCTTCTTCTTCTTCCTCTTCTACTACTTCTTCTTTTACTTCTTCATCATCTTCTTCTTTTTCTTCTTCTTCTTCTTCTTCTTCTTCTTTTGCTTTTTTATCTTCTTCATCATCATCATCTTCTTCTTCTTCTTCCTCTCTTCTGTCTTCCTTTTGTTCATCTTCTTTTCCTTTGTCTTCTTCTTCTTCTTCTTCTTCTTATTCTTCTTCTTCTTCGCCTTCTTCTTCTCTACTACTACTTCTTCTACTTCTACTTTTCTCCTTCTTCACCTTCTTCTTCTTCTTCTTCTTTCTCGTTTTCATCTTCTTCTGCTTCTTCTCCTTCTTCTTCTTCTTATTCTTCTTATTTGTCTTCATCATCATTATCACCTTCTTCTTCTCCTATGCCTCCTGCTTTATCGTCTTCTTCTTCTCCGTCTTGTTCTTTTTCTGCTACTTCTTCGTCTTCTTCTTCTTCTTCTTCTTCTTCCTCTTTACCTTCTTCTTCTTTTTCTCATCATCTTCTTCTTCTGGTTCTTCTTCTTATTCTTCTTTTTCTTCTTCTTCTTCTTCTTCTTCTAATTCTTCTTCTTTTCTTCTTCTTCTTCTCTACTTCATCCTATTCTTCTACTTCATCTTCTTCTTTTCCTTCTTCTTCTACTTCGTCTTCCTTGACTTGTTCTTCCTTCTATTCTCCATCTTCGCCTTCTTCGTCTTCTACTTCTTTGTCTTCTTCTTCTAGTTGTTCACCTTCTTCTTCTTCTTCTGTGTTTTCTTCTTCTTCTTCTTAGTCGTTGTCATCTTCCTCTTCTACTTCTTCTTCTTCTTCTTCATCTTCTTCTTCTTCTTCATGTTCTTGTTCTTCTTCTTCTTCTTGTTCTTCATCTTCTTCCTTATCTTCTTTTTCTTCCTTATCATCATCATCTTCTTCTTCTTCTTTTACTTCTTCATCTTCCACTTCTTCTTCTTCTCCTTCTTCTTCTTCTTCATTTTCTTCTTCTTCTTCTCCTTCTAATTCTTTCTCTTCTTCTTCATCATCATCTTCTTCTTCTTCATCTTCTTTACCTTATTCTTCTTCCTCTGCATCATCATCTTCTTCTTCTTCATCTTCCCCTTTTTCTTCTTCTTCATTTTCTTCTTCTTCATCTTCTTCTTCTTCATCAACTTCTCCTTCTTCTACTTCATCTTCTTTTTCTTCTTCTTCTTCTTCTTGTCCTACCTCTTCTTCTTCTCGTCATTCTTCTACTACTTCTTCTTCTTCTCCTTCTTCTTGTTCCACATCATATTCTTCTTCTTCTTCTTCTTCTTTTGCTACTTCTTTTGGTACTACTTGTTTGTCTTCATCTTCTTCTTCTTCTTCTTCTTCTTCTTCATTTTCTTCTTCTCCTTCTTCTTCTTCTACTTCTTTGTTTTCTTCTTCTTCTTCATCTTCTTCTTCTTCTTCTTCATCTTCATCTTCTTCTTCTTCTTGTTCTTTGTCTTCTTCTTCTACTATTTGTTCTTCTTCTCATTTGTCTAATTTTTCTTCTTCTTCTTTTTCCTTTTCTTCTTCTTGAACTTCATTTTCTTCATCCACTTCTTCTTTTACTTCTTCTTCTTCTTCTTCTTTGTCTTCTTATTCTTATTCTTTTCTTCTTCTTCTTCATCTTCTTTATCATCATCTTATTCTTCTTCGTATTCTTTATCTTCTTCTTTATGATCGCCTTTTTCTTCTTCTTCTCCTTCTACTTCTTCTTCGTCTACTTCTTCTTTTTCTTTTTCTTCTTCTTCTTCTTCTTTTTCTTCTTCGTCTTCGCCTTCTTCCTTTTCCTCTTCTCCATCTTCCTCTTCTTTTTCTTCATCTTCTTTGTCTTCTTCTTCTTCTTCTTCTTTGCCCTCTTCTTCTTTGTCTTCTTCATCTACTTCTTCTTCCTGTTTTTCTTCTTCTTCCTTATTATCTTCTTCATTGTCTTCTTCTTCTCCATCTTCTTCTTTGCCTTCTTCTTCTTTGTCTTTTCTTCTTCTTCTCCTTCTTCTTCTTCTTCTTGCTCTTATCATTCTTTATCGTCTTCTTCTTCTTCTAGTTCTTTTTCTTCATATTCTTTTTCGTCTACTTCTTCTTTTTCTTCTTCTTTTTCTTCTTCTTCTTCTCCTTCATCTTCTTCTTCTTCCTCTTCCTCTTCTCCATCTTCCTCTTCTTTTTCTTCATCTTCTTTGTCTTCTTCTTCTCCTTCTTTGCCCTCTTCCTCTTTGTCTTCCTCATCTACTTCTTCTTCCTCCTCTTTTCTTCTTCTTCTTCATTATCTTCTTCTTTGTCTTCTTCTCTTCATCTTCTTCTTTGCCTTCTTCTTCATCTTTTTCTTCTTCTTCTTCTTCTTCTTCCTGCTCTTCTCCTTCTTCGTCGTCTTCTTCTTCTTTTTCTTGTTCTACTTCTTATTCTTTTTCTTCTTCTTCTTCTTTTGCTTCTTCTTCTTCTTCATCTTCTTCTTTGCCTTCTTCTTTTTCTTCCAATTATTCTTTTTCATCTTCTTCATCTTCCAGTTGTTCGTCTTTTTCTTCGCCTTTTTCTTCTTCTTCTTATTCTTCTTCTACTTCTTCTTTTTCTTCTTCTTCTTCCTATACTTCTTCTTCATCCTCTTCTTCATCGTCTTCTTCTTCTTCCTCTACTTCTTCTTCTTCCTCTTTTTCTTCTTCATCTTCTTCATCTTTCTTCTTTATCTTCTTTATTTTCATCTTCTTGTTTTCCTCTTCTTCTTCTTCCTCTATTTCTTCCTCATTTTTATCTTCCTCTTCTTTATCTTCCTCTTCTTCGTCTTCTTCTTCTTTGTCTTCTTCTTCATCTTCTTTTTTTTTCTTCTTCCTCTCCTTCTTCTTCTACTACTACTTTGTCTTCTTCTTCCTCTTCTTCTTCTTTTTCATCTTCTTCTTGTTCGTCTTCTTGTTTGTCTTCTTCTTGTTCGTCTTTTCCCACCTCTTCCTCACCTTCTTCTTCTTCATCATCTTCTTCGACTTCTTCTTCTTCTTCTTCTTCTTCCTCTTTGTTTTCATCTTCTTGTACTTCTTCTGCTCCGTTTTCTTCTTCTTCTTCTCCTTCTTCTTCTTCTTCTTCTTCTTTTACTCCCTCTTCTTCTTCTTCTTCTACTTTTATTACTTTGTCTTCTTCTTCTTCTTCTTCTTCTTTATCTTCTTGTTTTTCTTGCTCTTCTTCTTCTTCTACTTCTTTTTCTTTTTTGTCGTCGTCGTTTTCTTCTTCTTCTTCTTCTTCTTCATCTTCTTATTTTTCTTCAACTTCTTTTTCTTTCTCTTCTTCGTCTTCTTCTTCTTCATCTGCCTCTACTTCTTCTTCTTCTTCTTCTTTCTCTTCTTCTTCTTCATCTTCTTATACTTCGTCTTCGTCTTCTTCTTCTTCTTCTTCTTCTTCTTTTTCATCTTCTTCTTCCTCTTCTTCTTCTTCTTCTTTTTCTCCTTCTTTCACTTTTTCTTCTTCTTCTTTATCTTCTTCTTCTTCTTCTTCTTCTTCTTCTTCTTATTCTTATTCTTCTTTTTCTTCTCCTTCCTCTCATTCTTCTTCTTCTTCTTCTTCTTCTTCTACTTCTACTTCTTCTTTTTTCCGCTACGATTTCTTCTTTTTCTTCTTCATCTTCTTCTTCTTCTACTTTTTCTTCTTCTTTTTCGTCTCTTTCTTCTTCGTCTTCTTCTTCTCTTTCTTCTTCTTCTTATTTTTATTCTTATTCTTATTCATCTTCTCATTCCTCTTCTTATTATTATACTTCATCTTCTTCTTGTTCTTTTTGGTCTTCTATTTCTTATTATTCTTCTTCTTCTACTTCCTCCTCCTGTTCTTCATCTCCTTTTATCCCATCTTTTTCTTCTTCTTCTTTTGCATTTTCTACTTCTTCTTCTTCTTCTTCTTTGTCATCTTCTTGTTCTTCATCTATTTCTTCTTCATCTTTTCTTCTTCTTCTTCTTCATCAACTTCTTCTACTTCTTCTTTTTCTTCTACTTCTTCTTCTTCTTCTTTTCTTCTTATTCTTCTTCTTGATCTTCTTATTCTTCTTTTTCTTAGTAATCCTCTTCTTCTTCTTCTTCTTCTTCTTCTTCTCCTTCTTCTTTTTCGACTTTCTTCTTCTTCTTTCTCTAATTCTAGTTCTTCATCATCTTATACTTCTTCTTTTTCTTCTTTTTTTCTCTTCTTCTTCTTCATCTTCTTCTTCTACTTCTTCTTCTTATTGTTCTTCTCCTTCTTCTTTTCTTCTTCTTCTCTTGCTTCATTTTATTTTCATTCTTGATATTTTTCTTCTTCTACTTCTTCTTCTTGTTCTTCCTCTTTTTCTTCTTTTTATTCCTCTTTCTCTTATTATTATTATTATTATTCTTTTTTTCCTTTTCCTCTTTTCTATTCTTCAACCTCTTCCTCCTCCTCCACTTCATCTTTTTCTTATTATTATTATTATTATTATTATTATGATTCTTATTCTTCATCATCATTATCTACATCATCTTCTTCTTCTTCTTTATCTTCTTCTTTTTCTTCCTCTTCTTCTTCATCATCTTCTTCTTCATCTTCTTCCTCCTCTTGTTCTTCTTCTTCTTTGCCTTTCTTCTTCTAATTATTATTATTATTATTATTATTATTATTATTATTCTCCTCCTTTTCTCCTTTTTTTTGTTCTTATTAACATTATTATTATTATTATTATTATTCTTTGTCTTCTACTTCTTCGTATTATACTTCTTCTTCTTCTTCTTCTTCATCTTAGTCTTCTTCTTCTTCTTCTACTACTACTACTACTTCTTCATCTTCTTCTTCATCTTCTTCTTCTTCTACTACTTCTTCATCGTCGTGATATTCTTCTTCTTCTTCTTCTTCTTCTTCCTTTACCTCATCTTCTTCTTGTTCATCGTTTTCTTCTTGTTCTTTGTTTCTTCTTCTTCTTCTTCCTCTCCTTCATCTTTTTCTTCTTCTTCTTCTTCTTCTTCTTCTGCTTCTACATCTTATTCTTCTTCTTCTTCTTCTTCTTCTTCTTCTTCTTCTTCTTCTTCTTCTTCTTCTTCTTCTTCTTCTTATTGTTCTTCGTCTACTTTTGTTTATACTTCCTTTTATTCTTCTTTTTACTCTTTCTCTTTTTCTTCTTCTTCTCCTTCTTGTCATTCCTCTGCTTCTTTTTCTTCTTCTTCCTCTTCTACTACTAGTTCTTCTACTTCTCCTTCTTCTTCCTCTTCGTCTTCTTCTTTTCTTCTTCGCCTTCGTCTTTTTCTTCTTCTTCTTCTTCTTCTTCTTCTTTTTCTTCTTCATCTCCATCTTCTTCTTTTTCTTGTTCATTTTCTTTTTTTTCTTCTTCTTCTTCTTATTCTTCTTCTTCTACTTTTTCTTCTTCTTCTTCTTCTTCTTCTTCTTTCACTTCTTCTTTTCCTACTTTTTTTATTCCTTCATCTTCTTCCACTTCTTTTTCTTCTTCTTTTTCGTCTTCTTCCTCTTCTTCTTCATCTTCTTTGTCTTCTTCTTGTTCTTCGTCCCCTTCTTCTTCATCTTCTTCTTCTTCTTCTTCTTCTTTTGCTTCTTCCTCTTCTTCTTCTTCTTCTTCTTCTTCTTCTCCTTCTTTTTCTTCTTCTTTATTTCTTCTTCTTCTGCTTCTTCTTATTCATCTCCTTCTTTTTCTTCTTACTACTCTTCTTATTATTCTTCTTCTTTTACTTCATCTTCTTCTTCTCCTACTTCTTCTTTTCCTTTTATTTCTTCTTCTTCTTCTTCTTCCTCTTCTTTTTTTTTCTTCTTCTTTTGCTTCTTCTTCTTCTTCTTCTGCCGCTTCTTTTTCTTCTTTTTCTTGGTCCTTTTCTTCTTGTTCTTCTTCCATTTCTTCTTCACCTTTTTCTTCTTCTTCTTTAACTTTTTGTTTTTCTCTCTATTCTTCTTCTTTTTTTTCTTAGTAATCTTCTTCTTCATCTTCTTCTTCTTTTTATTCTCCTTCTTTTATTGCTTCTTTTTATTCTTCTTCTTATTCTTATTCTACTTCTTCATCTTATTCTTCTTCTTCTTCTTCTTCCATTTCTTCTTCTTCTTATTCTTCTTCTTCTTCTTCTTCTCTTTATTCTTCTTCACCTCCTTCTTCTTGTTCTTCTCTTGCTTATTTTTATTTTCATTCTTCATATTTTTCTTCTTCATCTTCTTCTTCTTCTTATTCTTCTTCTTCTTCCTCTTCTCCTTTTTATTCCTCTTCCTCTTCTTCTTCTTCTTCTTCTTCTTTTTCTTTTTCTTCTTCTTATTCTTGTTCTTCATCCTACTCCTCCACTTCATCTTATTATTATTATTATTATTATCATTATTATTATTATTCATCATCATCATCTTCATTAGCTTCATCTTCTTCTTTTTCTTCTTTATCTTCTTCTTCTTCTTCTTCTTCATAATCATCATCATCAACTTCATCTTCCTCTTCCTCGTCTTCATCTTCTTTTCTTTTTCTTCTTCTTCATCTTCTTTTTCCCTTTCTTCTTCTTCTTCTTCTTCTTCATCTTCTTCTTCTCCTTCTTATTCTTCTTCTTCCTCTTCTTCTTCTCCTTCTTCTTCTTCTTCTTACTCTTCTTCTTCTCCTTCTTCTTCTTTTCTTCTTCTCCTATTGCTTATTTTTATTTTCATTCTTCATATTTTTCTTCTTCATTTTCTTCCTCTTCTTATTGTTCCTTTTTCCTTTTTCTTCTTATTCTTATTCTTCTTCCTACTCCTCTACATCATCATCATCATCATCTTCTACTTTCTCTTCTTCATCTTCTTCTTCTTATAATTATTCAAAATCATCATCTTCATCAGCTACATCATCTTCTTCTTCTTCTTTATCGTTTGCTTCTTCTTCTTCTTCTTCTTCTTTTTCTTCTTCATAATCATCATCATCAACTTCTTCTTTTTCCTCCTCTTCTTCTCCTTTTGTTTTTCTTCTTCTTCTTCTTCTTATTCTTTTTCTTCTTCCTCCTCATTTTTTTGACCTTCATCTTCTTCTTCTTCTTCTTCGCCTTTTTCTTCTTCATCTTCTTCTTCGTCGTCTTCTTCTCAGTCTTCTTTTTCTTCTTCTCCTTTTCCTCCATCATCTTCTTATTAACATTATTATCATTATTATTTTTCTTGTTGTTCTTTGTCTTCTACTTCTTTTTATTGTGCTTCTTCTTCTTCATCTTCTTCTTCTTCTTCATCTTCGTCTTCTTCTTCTTCTTCTACTTCTTCTTCTTCTACTTTTTCTACTTGTTCATCATTATCTTCATCTTCTTCTACTTCATCATCATCGTGTTCTTTTTCTTCTTCTTCTTCTCCGTTTTGTTCCAGTTCCTTTTCTTCATCTTCTTCTTGTTCGTCGTCTTCTTCTTGTTCTTTGTTTCTTCTTCTTCTTCTGCTCTTCTTCTTCTTCTTCTTCTTCTTCTTCTTCTTCTTCTACGTCATCTTCATCTTCCTCTTCGCCTTGTTCTTGTTCCTCCTCTTCTTCATCTTCTTCTTCTTCTACTTCTTCTTCTTCTTAAACTTCGTTGTAATCTTCTTCGGTTTCTTTTTATACTTCAATTTCTTCTCCTTCTTCCTCTTCCAATTTTTTCTTCTTCTTCACCTTCTTGCCCTTCCTCTCCTTCTTTTTCTTCTAATTCCTCTTCTACCACTACTTCTTCTACTTCTTCTCTTCTTCTTCCTCTTTGTCTTCTTCTTTTCTTCTTCGCCTTCTTTTACTTCTTCTCCTTCTTTTTTTTTTCTTCTCCCTCTTCTACTACTACTTCTTCTACTTCTTCTTCCTCTTCGTCTTCTCCTTTTCTTCTTCGCCTTCTTCTTCTTCTTCTTCTCCTTCTTCTTCTTCTTCTTCTTCTTCTTTTCCTTGTTCTCTTGTTCTTTCTCTTCTTCTTCTTTTCTTCTTCTTCTTCCTCTTATTCTTCTTCTTCTTCATTTTCTTCTTATTTTTCTTCTTGTTCTCCTTCTTTTTTTCTTTCTCTTCTTCTTCTCCTTCTTCTCCTTTTATTCCTTCTTCTTCATTCACTTCTTTTTCTTCTTCTTCTTCATTGTCTTCTTCTTCTTGTTCTTCTTCTCCTTCTTCTTCATCTTTTTTTATTCTTCTTCTTCCTCTTCTACTACTTCTTCTTCTTCTTTAACTTTATTCTTCTTCTTCTTCTTCACCTTATTCTTTTTCTTTCTCTTCTTCTTTTTATTTTTCTTAGGAATCTTCTTCTTTGCCTTTTTCTTCCTCTTCTTCTTTGCCTTCTTTTCCTTCCTTCCTTTCTTCTTCTTCTACTACTTTATTTTCTTCGTCTTCTTCTTTTTATTCTTCCTCTTCTTCCTCTTCTTCTTTGTCTTCTTTTTCTTCTCCTTCTTCTACTTATTCTTCTTCGTAGTCTTCTTCTTTTTTTTCTTCTTATTTTAATTCTCTACATTTTTATTCTTCTTCTTCTTCTTCTCTTTATTGCTCTTCTTCTTATCTTCTCTTTATTTCTCTTCCTCCTCTTCTGTCTCCACTTCTACTTCTACTTCTTCTTCTTCTTCAGCATCATCATGATCATCATCTACTTCAACTTCTTTTGCCTCTTCTTCTTCATCTTCACCGTCATCATCATCATCATCTTCTCCTTGTTCTTCTTCTTCTTCTTCTTCTTTCTCTTCTTCTCCATTTTATTCCTCTTCTTGTTCTTCCTCTTCTTCTTCTTCTTCTTCTTCTTCTTTTTCTTCTTCTTTTCTACTTTGACTTCTTCTTCTTTGTCTTTTCTTCATCTTCCTCCTTTTCTTCTTCTTCTAATTTTTCTTCTACTTCTACTACTTCTTCTTCTTCTTCTTCTATTTCTTCTTCTTCTTCTTTTTCTTCTTCTTCTCCTTCTTTATCTTCATCTTGTTCTTCATCTTCATCAATTTTTTCTTCTCCGTCTTTGTTATTGTCTTCTTCTACTTCTTCTTCTTCTTCTTATTCTTATTCTTCTTTTTCTTCTTTTTCTTCTTCTTCATCGTTTCTTCTTCTTTTTCTTCTACTGCTTCTTCTTCCCCTAATTTTTCTTCGTCTACTTCATTTTCTTCTTCCCGTTATTCCTCTTATTCTACTTCGCCTTCTTCTCCCACATCTTCTTCTTCGTCTTCTTCTTCTTCTTCTTCATCTTCTTCTTTTACTTCTTTGTCTTCTTCTTCCTCTTCATCTACTTTCACATTTTCATCTTCTAACTCTTTTTCATCTTCGTCTTCATCATCATCATCATCATCATCATCATCTTCTTCTTCTTCTTCTTCTTCCTCCTTTTATTATTCTTCTTCTTCTTCTCTTCTACTTCTACTTCTTTTTATTCATCTACTTTTTCTTCTTCTTCTTGTTCTTCTTCTTCGTCTTGTCCTTTTGTCATTGTTCTTCTTCTTTTTGTTTTTGTTGTTGTTGTTCTTCTTCTTCTACTTTTTCTTCTTCTTCTTCTTCTTCTTCTTCTTCTTCTTCTTCTTTGTCTTCTTCTTCTTCTTCTTCTTCTTCTTCTACATCTTCTTCTTTTTCCTCTTCATCTTCTTCTTCATCTTTTTACTTTTTTCCTCTTATTCTTCTTCTTCATCTTTTTCTTTGACTTCTTCGTCCTCTCCTTCTCTGTCTTCCATTTTCGTCTTCTTCTTCTTCTTCTTCTTCTTCTTTTTCGTGTATTTCTTCTTCCGTGTCAACTTCTTCTTCTTCTTCTTCTCTTCTTCTTCCAATTCTTCTTCTTCTTTGTCTTCTTCTTGCTCTTCTTCTTCTTCTTCTTCTTATTTTCCTTCTTTTTCTTCTCCTTTCCCTTCTTCTTCCTCTTCTTCTTCTTCTTATTCTTCTTCTTTTTCTTCCTCTTTTTCTTCTTCTTCTTCTTCTTCAACTTCTTCTATGTTTTCTTCTTCTCTGTCTTCTTCTCCATCTTTTTCTTCTTCTTCTTCTTCTTCTTCTTCTTCTTGTGCTTCTAGTTCTACTTCTCCTTCTTCTACATCTTATTATTATTAATATTGTTATTCTGCATCTTCTATTTCTTGTTGTACTTCTTTTCTTTCTTCTTCTTGTTCTTCTATTTCTGCTTCTTCTTCATCTCAGTTTCTTATTCTTCTTCTTCTTGTTCTTCTTGTTCTTCTTCTTCTTATTCTTCTTCTTCTTCTTCTTCTTCTTCATCTTCTTCTTCTTCTACAACTTCTTCACCATTGTGTTCATCGTCTTCTTCTTCTTCTTCTTCTTCTTCTTGTTTGTCTTCCACCTCTTTTTCATCATCTTCTTCTTATTCTTTGTTTCTTCTTCTTCTTCTTATTATTCTTCTTCTTGTTCATCATCATCTTCTTCTTCATCATCATACTTTTCTGCTTCTTCTTCTCTTTCGCCATCTTATTCTTCTTCTTTGTCTTCTTCTTCTTCTTCTTCATCATCTACTTCTTCTTGTTCTTCTTCTTCTTCTTTTCTTAATCTTCTTCTTCTTCTTCGTCTTTTTCTTCTTCGTCTTCTTCTATTTATTCTTCTTTTTCTTCTTCTTCCTCTTTTTATTCCTCTTTTCTTTCTTCTCCTTCGTCTCCTTCTTCTTCTTCTTCTTCTTCTACTTCTCTTTCTTCTTCTTCTTCGTCTTCTTCTTTTTTTCTTCGCCATCTTCTCCTTCTTCTTCTTCTTCTTTTTTTTCTTCTTTTTCTTCTTCTTTTCTTCTTTTTCTTCTTCTTCTTCTTCTTCTTTTTATTCTTCTACTTCTTCTTCTTATTCTCCTTATTCTTCTTCTTCTTCTCCTTCTTCTTCCTCCTCTCCTTCTCCTTCTCCTTGACCTTTTATTCCTTCTTATTCTTCCTCTTCTGCTTTTTCTTCTTCTTTTTCTTCTTCTTTTGCTTCTTCTTCTTCTTCTTCCTCCTCTTCTTCTTCTTCTTCCACTTCTTTTTCTTCTTCTTCTTCTTCCTCTTCCTATCCTTCTTCTTTTTCTTAAACTCCTTCTTTCTCTCCCTATTCCTGTTCTTCGTCTTCATCTTTTTCTTTCTCTTAGGAATCTTTTTGTATGCATTCTTCTTCTTCTTCTTCGTCTACTTGTCCTTCTTCTTCTTCTTCTTGTTCCTCATCTTCTTCTTCTTCTTCTTCCTCTTCTTCCTCTTCTTCTTCATCTTCTTCTTCTTCTTCTACTTCTTATTCTTCTCCTTCTTCTTCTTCTTCTTCTTCTTTTTCTTCACCTTATTCATATTCTCCATATTTTTCTTCTTCTTCTTTTTCTTCTTCTCCTTTTTCTTCTTCTTCTTCCTCTTCTTTTTTCTTCTTCTTATTGTTCTTTTTCACCTTTTCTTCTTCTTATTTTTCTTCTTCCTTCTCCTCCTCCTTGTCCTCCCCCTCCTCCTCTTCTTCTTCGTCTTCTTCTTCTTCGTCATCAACTTTTTCTTCTTCTTTATCTTCTTCACCTTCCTCATCATCATCTTCAACGTCATCTTCTTCTTCTTCTTCCTCTTCTTCTTCTTCTTGTTTTCCTTCTTCTTCTTCTTCTTCTTCTTCTTCATCTTCTACCTCTTCATCTTCTTCTTCTTCTTGTTCTTCTTTTTCTTCTTCTTTTTCTTTCTCTTCTTCTTCTTCGTCATCTACTTCTACTTCGACTTCTTCTTTTTCTTCTTCTTCTTCATCCTTTACTTCTTCTTGTTTTATTTTTCTTCTTCTTCTTCTTCTCCATCATCTTCGTCTTTTTCTACTTGTTCTTGGTCGTTGTCTTCATCTACTTCTTCTTCTTCTTTTTCTTCTTCTTCTTCTTCTTCTTTTTCTTCTTCTTCTTCTTCTTATTCTTCTTTTTCTTCATCTTCTTCATCGCCTTTCGCTCCTCTTCTTTTTCCTCTACTCCATCTTCTTCTTTTTATTCTTCTTCGTCTACTTCTTCATTTTCTTCTTCTCCTTATTCCTTTAGTTCTTCTTCTTCTACTTCTTCTTCTTCTTCTTCTTATTCATTTTCTTCTTATTCTTCTTCTTCTTTGACGTCATCTTCTTCCTCTTCCTCCTCCTTCTCTTCTTCCTCCTCCTCTTCTCCTTCGTCTTCTACTTTGTCTTCTTCTTCTTCTTCATCATCTTCTTCTTCTTCTTCATTTTCGTCTTCTCTGTCATTGTAGTCTTCTTCTTCTTCTTCGTTTTCTTCTTATTCCTCTTCTTCATCATCATCTTCTTCTTATTCATCATCTTTTTCCACTTCTTTGTTTTCTTCTCCTTCGTCTTCATTTTTCTTCTTCTTCTTCTTCTTCTTCTTCTTCTTCTTCTTCTGATCTTCTTCTACTTCTTCTTCTTCTTCTACTACTACTTCTTCATCTTCTTCTAATTCTTCTCCTTCTTCTTCTTCTTCTTCTTCTTCTTCTTCTACTTCTTCTTTGTCTTCGTCTTCTTCTTTTTCCTCGCCTTCCTCTTCTTTGAACTCTTTTTCCTCAACTTTTTCTACTACTTCCTCTCTTTCTTCTTCTTCTTCTCCTTCTTCTCCTTCCTCTCATTTTTCTTCATCTTCTTCTTATTATTCTTCTCTTCTTCTTCTTCTTCTCCATCTCCATCACCTCCTTCTTCTTCCTCTTCTTCTTCTTCTACTTCTCCTTCTTCTTCCTTATCTTCCTCTTCTTCTTTTTCTTCTCCTTCTTCTTCATCATCATCATCATCTTCTTCTTCTTCTTCTTCTTTTTCCTTAACTTCTTCTTCCTCTTCCTCGACTACCTCTTCTTCCTCTTCATCTTCTTCGTCTTCTTCTTTTTCTTTTGCTTCTTCTTCCTCTTCTTTTTCTTTATCTTCTTCATCTTCTTCTTCTTCGTCTTCTTTTTCTTCTTCTTCTTCTTCTTCTGTCTTCTTCTCTTCTTGTTCTTCGTCTTCTTTTTCTTCTTCTTATTCTCTTTCTTCTTCTTCATTTTATTCTTCTTCTTCTTCTGCTACTTCTTTTTTGTCTTCGTCTTATTCTTCTTCTTCATCTACATTTTCGTCATCTCCTTCTACTTGTCCTTCTTCTTCTTGTTCTTCTTCTTTTCCTCATCTTCTTCTTCTTTTACTTCTTCTTCTTCTTTTTATTATTCTCCTTCTTCTTCTTCTTCATCTTCTTCTTCCTCCTCTTCTTCTTCATCTTGATCTTGATATTCTTCTTCTTCTTCATCTTCTTCCTTTTCCACTTCTTCACTTTCTTCTTCTTCTTCCTCTTCTTTATCTTCTTCTTCTTCTTCATCATCATCTTCTTCTTTATCTTCTTCTTCTTCTTCTTCATCTTCATCATCATCATCTTCTTCTTCTAATCTTCTTCTTCTTCTTCTTCCTCTGCTTCTTCCTCATCTTAATCTAATTCTTCTTCTTCTTCCTCTTCTTCTTCTTCTTCTTCTTTGTCTTCGTCTACTTCTTCTTCTTCGTCGTCTTCTCCTTCTTTGAACTCTTCTTCTTCTTCTTCTTTTTCTACTTCTTCTTCTTCTTCTTCCTCTTCTTCTCCTACTTCTCCTTCTTCTCCTTCCTCTGCTTTTTCTTAATCCTCCTCTTCTTCTTCTTCTGCTTCTTCTTCTCCTTCTCCTTCTACTTCTTCTTCTTCATCTTCTTCTTCTACTTCTCCTTCTTCTACTTCATCTTCTTCTTCGTCGTCTTCAACTTTGCCTTCTTCTTCTTCTTCTTCTTCATCTTCTTCTTGTTCTTCTTTGTCTTTTGATTCTTCTCGTCTTCTTCTTCTACATTATCATCTTCAAACACTTCTTTGTCTTCTTCTTCTTCTTCTTCTTCTTCTTCTTCTTCATCTTCTTCTTCTTTTTCTTCTATTTTTTCTTTTTCCTCTTCCTCTTCTTATCCTTCTTATTCTTCTTCTTCTTCTTCTTCTCCTTCATCTCCTTCAACTTCTTATTCTTCTTCTTGTTCTTCTTTGTCTTCTAATTCTTCTCATCTTCTTCTTCTTCTACTTTATCATCTTCAAACTCTTCTCCGTCTTCTTCTTCTTCTTCTTCATCATCATCTTCTTCTTCTTCTTCATCTTCTTCTTCTTTTTTTTCTTCTATTTCTTCTTTTTCCTCTTCCTCTTCTTATCCTTCTTCTTCTTCTTCTTCTTCTTTTCCTTCATCTCCTTCAACTTCTTCTTCTTCTTCTCGTTCTATTTGTTCTTCATCTTCTTCTCTTCATCTTTTTCTTCTTTTTCTTCTTCTCTTTCTTCTTCTTATTCTTCTTCTTCTACTTCCTCTTCCTTTTCTTCTTCGTCTTTATCTTCTTATTATTATTCTTCTTCTTCATCGTCTTCTTCTTTTTCCACTTCTTCGTTTTCTTCTTCCTCTTTTACTTCTTCTTCTTCAATATCTTCATCTTCTTCTTCATCTTCCTCCTCTTCTTTATCTTCTTCTTCTTCTTCTTCTTCTTCTTTTTCTTCTTCTTCTTCTTCTTCTTCTACATCTTCTTCCACTTCTTCTTCGTATTCTTCTAATTCTTCTCCTTCTTCCTCTTCATCTTCTTCTTCTTCTTCTTCTTCGTCTAGGTCTTCTTCTTCTTCTTCATCAATCTCTTCTCCTTTTTCTTCATCTTCTTCTTCTTCTTCTTCCTATTCTTCTTCTTCTCCTTCTTCTTTATGTTCTCCTTCTTCTTCTCCTTCTTCTTCTTCTTCTTCTTTATCTTCTTCTTCTACTTCTCAATCTTCTTCTTCTTCTTCTTCAATTTCTTCTAACTATTTTTCTTCTTCTTCTTCTTCTTCATCTTTTTCATCTTCCTCTTCCTCTTCTTCTTCTTCTATATCTTTATCTTCTTCATCTTCTTCTTCTTCATCTTCTTTTTCTTCCTCTTCTTTGTCATCTTCTTCTTCTTTTGTCTTCTTTACTTCTTCTTCTTCTTCTTCTTCTTCTTCTTCTTTTTCTTCTTCTTCTTCTTCTTCTCCTTCTTCTTCTTTTAACTTTTTCTACTTCTTTTTCTTCTTCTTCTTCACTTCTTCTTCTTCTGCTTCTTCTTCTTTTTCTTCTTTTTTGTCTTCTTCTACTTCTTCTTATTCTTCATCGTCAACTACATCTTCTTCTTCTTCTTCTTCTTTTTCAACTCCTTTTTCTTCATCTCCATTTTCTTCTTCTTCTTCTTGTACTTCTTCTTCTTTTTCTTCTCATCTTCTTCTTCTTTTACTTATTCTTCTCCTTCTACTTCTTGTTCTTCTTCTTCTTATTCTCTTTTTTTTCTTTTCTTCTTCTTCTTCCTCTTCTACTTCTTCTTCGTCTTCTTCTTTTTCCACTTCTTTTTTTTCTTCTTCGACTTCTACTTCTTCCTCTTTTACTACTTCATTTTCTTCTTCTTCTTCTTTTTGTTTTACTTGTTCTTCCTCCACTTCTTTATCTCGTTCTTCTTCTTCTTCTTCTTCTTCCTCTTCATCTTCATCATTATCTTCTTCTTCTTCTTCTGATCTTCTACTTCCTCTTCTTCTACTTCCACTTCATTTTTGTCTTGTTCTAATCCTTCGTCATCTTCCTCTTCTTCTTCTTCTTCTTCTTCTTTGTCTTCATCTACTTTTTCTTGCCTTCTTCATGTTCTTCTTCTCCTTCGTCAACTTCTTCTTCTTCTTTTTCTTCTTCTTCTTCTTCTTCTTCTTCTTCTTCTTCCTCTTCTTGTTATTCTTTATCTTATTTTTCTTCTCCTTCTTCTTCTTCTTGCCCTTTTTCATCATCTTTTTCCTCTACTTCCTTTTCATATTCTTCTTCTTCTCTCACTTCTTTTTCTTCTTCTTCTTCCTCTTCTTCTTCTTCTTTTTTTTCTTCTCCTTCCCATTCTTCTTCTTCTCCATCAATTTCTTCTTCTACTTCTTTGTATTCATTGCCTTCTTCTTCTTCTTCTTCTTCTTCTTCTTCTTCTTCTCCTTCTTCTTCCTCTTCTTCTTCTTCTTCTACTTCTTTTTTGAATTCTTCTTCTTCTAGGTCTTTTTTTTCTTCTTCTTCTCCTTCTTCTTCTTAATCCTTTTCTTCTTCTTCTTTTTCTCCTTCAACTCATTCTTCTTCTTCAACTTCTTCTTTTTGTTCAACTTCTTCTTCTTCCTCTTCCTCTTTTTGTTGTTCTTCTTCTTCTACTTCTTTTCATCTTCTACTTCTTCTTCTTCAACTTCATCTTCTTCTTCTTTCTCTTCTTGTACTTTTTCTCTATCTTCTTCTTCTTTGTTTTTGACTTCTTCGTCTTCTTCTTTTTCTTCTTCTTCTTCTTCTTCTTCTTCTTCTTCTTCTCCGTCTTCCTCTTTTTCTTCTTCATCTTTGACCTCTTCTTCTTTTTCTTCTTCTTCTTCTTCTTCTTCTTCTTCTTCTTTTCTTCCTCCTCTTCATCGCTTTGAACCCTTCCTCCTCTTCTTCATCTTATTTTTCTTCTTCTTCTTCTTTGTCTTCTTCTTTTTCGTCTTCTTCTTCTTCTTCTTCTTTTTCGTCTTCTTCTTCTTCTTCGTCCTCTTCTTCTTTTTCTTCTTCTTCTTATTCTTAGTATTCATCATCCTCTTCTTCGTTTTCCTCTTCATATTATTCTTCTTCTTCTTCTTCTTATTTTACTTCATCTTCTTTCTCGTCTTCTTCTTCGCCTTCTTTTTCTTCTTCTTCTTCTTCTGCCTCATCTTCTTTTTCTTCTTCTTCTTCTTCTTCTTCTTCTTTCTCTTCTACTTCTTCTTCGTCTTATTTTTCTTCTACTTTTACTTTATCATCTTCTAACTCTTCTTCGTCTTCTTCATCATCATCATCATCTTCTTTTTCATCTACTTATTTTCCTCATCCTCTTCTTATTCTTCTTCTTCTTCATCATCTTCTTTTCCTTCATCTCCTTCTACTTCTTCTTCTTGTTCTATTTGTTCTTCTTCTCCTCATCCTCTTCTTCTTTTTCTTCTTCTTCTTTTTCTTCTACTTCATATTCTCCTTCTTCTTCTTCTTCTTCATCCTCTTCTTTTTCTTCTTCGTCTTGATCTTCTTATTCTTTTTCTTCTTCTTTGTCGTCTTCTTCTTTTTCCACTGCTTCGTTTTCACCTTCTTCATCACCTACTTCTTCCTTTTTTACAAGTTCTTCAATTTCTTCATCTTCTACTTCTTCTTCTTCCTCTTCCTCTTCTTTATCTTCTTCTTCCTCTTCTTTTTCATCTTTTTCTTTGTCTTCTTCTTCTTCTTCTAATCTTCTTCTTCTTCTACTTCTTTCTCTTCTTCTTCTTCTTCTTCCACTTCTTCTTTGTCTTCTTCTAATTCTTCTCCTTCTTCCTCTTCTTCTTCTTCTTCTTCTTCTTCTTCTTCTTTGTCTTCATCTTCTTATTCTTCTTTATCTTCGTCTTCCTCTTCTTTTTCTTCATCATCATCATCATCTTCTTCTTCTTCTTCATTTTCTCCTTCCCCATCTTCTTCTTCTTCTTCTTCATCTTCTTCATTTACTTCTCCATCTTCTTCTTCTTCTTTTACTTTGATTTCTTCTTCTTATTATTTTTCTCTCTTCTTCTTTGTCTTCTTCTTCTTCCTCTTCTTCTTCTTCTTCTTTTTCCTTTTCTTTTTCTTTATCTTCTTCATCTTCTTCTTCATCTTCTTTTTTGTCCACTTCATTGTCTTCTTCTTCTTCTCTTCTTCTTCTTCTTCTTTTTCTTCTCCCTCTTCTTCTTCTTCTTCATTTTAGTCTACTACTACTTCTTCTTCTTCTTCTTCTTTTTCTTCTTTTTCTTCTTCTTCTTCTTCTTCTTCTTCTTCTTCTTTTTCGTCTTCTTCTTTTTCTTATTCTTCATCGTCAACTCCTTCTTCTTCTACTTTTTCTTCTTCTTCATCTTCTTTTTCTTCCTTTCAGTCTACTTCTTTTTCTTCTTCTCCTTCTTCTCCTTCTTCCTCTTCTTCTGTTTCATCATGATCATCTTCTTCTTCTTCTTGTTATTCTCCTTCTTCTTCTTCTTCTTCTTCCTCTTCTTCTTGATCTTGATCTTCTTATTGTTCTTCTTCTTCGTCGTCATCTTCTTTTTCCACTTCTTCATTTTCTTCTTCTTCGACATCTACTTTTTCCTCTTTTACTTCTCCTTCTTCATTATCTTCTTCTACTTCTTCATCTTCTTTTTCTTCTTCTTCCTCCACTTCTTTATCTTCATATTCTTCTTCTTCTTCCTCTTCTTCATCATCTTCTTGTTCTTCGTCTTCATCTTCATCTACTTCTTCTTCTAATCTTCATCTTCTTCTTCTACTACTTCTACTTCTTCTTCGCCTTCTTCTAATTCTTCTACTTCTTCCACTTTTTCACCTTCTTCTTCTTCTTCTTCTTTGTCTTTGTCTACTTCTTCTTCTTCTTGTGCTTCTTCCTCTTCTTCTCCTTCTTCTTCGTCTTTTTCTTCTTCTTCTTCATTTTCTTCTTCTTCTTCTTCTTCTTCTTCTTCTTCTTCTCCTTCTTTTTCCTCTTCTTCTTGTTCTTCAACTTATTTTTCTTCTCCTTCTTCTTCTTCTTCTTCTTCAACTTCTTCTTGCTCTTTTCTTTGTCTTTTTCATCGTCTTCTTTTCTTGCACTTCTTTTTCTTCTTCTTCTTCTTCTTCCCCATCTTCTTCTTCTCCAACAACTTCTTATACTTCTTCTTCTTCTTCTTCTTCTTCTTTGTCTTCATTGCCTTCTTCTTCTTCTTCTCCTTCTTCTTCTTCTTCATCTTCTTCTTCTTCTTTTTCCTTTTTGACTTCTTCTACTTCTAGGTCTTTTTTTCTTCTTGTTCTTCTTCTTTTTCTTGTTCTTCTTCACCTTCTACTCCTCCTCCTCCTTCTTCTTCTTCTTCTTCTTCAACTTCTTCTTCTTCTTCATCTTCTTCTTCTTTTTCCATTTTTTTTCTTCTTCTTCTTCTTCTTCCTCAACTTCATTTTCTTTTTCTTCCTCTCCTTGTTCTTTTTCTTCTTCTTCTTCTTCTTTTCTTCGTCTTTTTCTTTGTTTTTTTCTTCTTCTTCTTCTTCTTCTTTTTCTTCTTCTTTTCCCTCTTCCTCTTCTTCGTCTTCTTCGACCTATTCTTCTTTTTCTTCTTCATCATCTTCTTCTTCTTCTTCGTCCTCTTCTTCGTCTTCATCCCTTCCACAAATTCTTCATCTTTTTTTTCATCTACTTCTTCTTCTTCTTCTTTTTCTTCTTCTTGTCCATCTTCTTCTTCTTCTTCTTCATCGTTTTCTTCTTCCTTTTCTTCTATTCTTAGCATTCATCATCATCAACTTCTTCTTCCTCTTCTTCTTCTTCTTCACTTTTAACTTCTTCTTCTTCTTGTTCTGCTTCATCTTCTACTTCTTCATCTTCTTCTTCGCCTTCTTCTTTTTCACCATCTTATTCTACTTCTTCTTCTTTATTTTCTTCTTCTCCTTCCTCTTCCTCTTCTTCTACTTTTACTTTATCATCTTCTTCAACTTCTTGTTCTTCTTCATCATCTTCTCCTTCTTCTACTTCTTCTTCTTCTCTTTCCTCCTCTTCTTATTCTTCTTCTTCTCCTCCTACTCATTTTTATTCTTCTACTTTTTCTTCTTCTTTCTCTTCTTCTTCTTCTTTCTCTTCTTCTTCTACTTCTTCGTCTTTTTATTGTTCTTCTTCTTCCTCTTTTTCTTCTTCTTCCTCTTCCTCTTCTTCTTCCTTTTTTTTCTTCTTCTTCCTTTTCTTCTTCTTCTTCATCTTCCTCTTCTTCTTCCTCATCTTCTTCTTCTTTTTCTTCTTCTTTTCCTTTTTTCCATTATTCTTCTTCTTCTTCTCCTTCTTCTTCTTCTTCTCTTTCTATCTCTATCTTATCTTCTTCTTCAATTTCTTCTTCTTCTTCTACCTCGTCTTCTTCTTCATCATCATCTTCTTCTTCTTTTTCTTCTTCTTCTTCTTCTTCTTCTTCTTCTTCTTCTACTACTACTACTACTACTTTTACTTTTTTCTTTTCTTACTCTTGTTCATCTTCCTCTTCTTCGTCATCATCATCATTTTCATCATCATCATCTTCTTCTTCTTCTTCTTCTTCTCTTTCTATCTCTATCTTATCTTCTTCTTCAATTTCTTCTTCTTCTTCTACCTCGTCTTCTTCTTCATCATCATCTTCTTCTTCTTTTTCTTCTTCTTCTTCTTCTTCTTCTTCTTCTTCTTCTACTACTACTACTACTACTTTTACTTTTTTCTTTTCTTACTCTTGTTCATCTTCCTCTTCTTCGTCATCATCATCATTTTCATCATCATCATCTTCTTCTTCTTCTTCTTCTTCTCTTTCTATCTCTATCTTATCTTCTTCTTCAATTTCTTCTTCTTCTTCTACCTCGTCTTCTTCTTCATCATCATCTTCTTCTTTTTCTTCTTCTTCTTCTTCTTCTTCTTCTTCTTCTTCTTCTACTACTACTACTACTACTACTACTTTTACTTTTTTATTTTCTTACTCTTCTTCATCTTCCTCTTCTTCGTCATCATCATCATTTTCATCATCATCATCATCTTCTTCTTCTTCTTCTTCTTCCGCTTCTTATTCTTCTTCTTTTTCTTCTACTTCTTCTTCTTCTTCGACCTCTTCTTTTTATTCTTCTACTTTTTCTTTTTCTTTTTCTTCTTCTTCGTCTTGTCGTTGTTCTTCTTCTTCTTTTTGTTCTTCTTTTTCCTCTTCTTCTTCTTCTTCATCATCTTTGTCTTCTTCTTCATCTTCTTCTTCTTTTTCTTCTTCTTCTTTTTCTACTTGTTCTTCTTCCTCCTCTTCTTTTTGTTCTTCATCTTTTTCTTTTTCTTCCCCTTCCTCTTCTTCTTCGCCTTCATCTTCTACTTTTTCTTTCACTTCTTCATCCTCCTTTTCTTCGTCTTTCTCTTCATCATCTTCTTCTTCTTCAACTTCTTCTTGTTCTTTTTCGCCTACTTCTTCGTTATGTACTTCTTCTTCTTCTTCTTCTCTTCTTCTTCTTCTTCCTCTTCGTCTTCTTCTTCTTCGTCTACAACTTTGTTGCCATTGCCTTCTTCTTCTTCTTCTTCTTTGTCTTCTCATTCCTCTTCTTCTTCTTCTTCTTCTTCTTCTTCTTCTTCTTTTTTGTCCTCTTTTCTTCTTCTTCTTCTTCTTTTTCTTCTTCTTCTTCTTTGTCTTCTTCTTCTTCTTCTTTATCTTCTTCTTCTTTGTCTTCTTCTCCATCTTCTTCTTCTTCTTCTTCTTCCACTTCTAATTCTCTTTCTTCTTCATCTTATTATTATTAATATTCTTATTATTATTATTGTTATTCTACATCTTCTATTTCCTCTTATTGTGCTTCTTTTTTTCTTCTTCTTCTTGTTCTTCTCTTTATGATTCTTCTTCATCTTCATCTTCTTGTTCTTCTTCTTCTTGTACTTCTTCTTCTTCTTCTTCTTTGTCATCTTCTTCTTCTTCTTCTTCGTCTTCATGATCATCATCATCATCATCTTCTTCTTCTTCTTCTTCTTCATCATCATCTTTTTCCTCATAATCTCCTTCTTCTTCTTCTTCTTCTTCTTCTACTTCTCCTTCTCCTTTTACTTCTTTGTCTTCTTCTTTTTCTTCTTGTTCTTCTTCTTCTTCTTCTTATTCTTAGTATTCATCATCATCATCTTCTTCTTCTTCTTCTTCTTCATCTTCTTCTTCTCTTTTAACTTCATCATCTACTTGTTCTACTTCAGCTTCTTCTTCGTCGTCTTCTTTTTTGCCTTCTTCTTCGTCTTCTTCTTCTACCTCTTAGTCTTCTTCTTCTTCATCTTCTTCTTCATCTTCTTCTTCTTCTTCTTTCCCTTCTTCTTCTTCTTGCTTTTCCACTTCTTCTACTTTTACTTTATCATCTTCTAACACTTGTTCATCTTCTCCTTCTTCATCTTCTTCTTCTTCTTCTTTTTCTTTTTCTTGTTCTTCTTCCTCTTCTTCTTATTCTTGTTGTTGTTGTTGTTCTTCTTCTTCAACTCCAACTACTTTTTATTCTTTTACTTTTTATTCTTCTACTTTTTCTTCTTCTTCCTCTACTTCTTCTTCTTCTACTACTTCTTCTTCGTCTTTTTGTTGTTGTTCTTCTTCTTTTTCTTCTTCTTTCTCTTCCTCTTCTTCTTCTTTTGTTTTTCTCTTCTTCATATTCTTCTTCTTCTTCTTCTTCTTCTTCTTCTTCTTCTTCCTATTCTGTCTTCTTCTTTTAGTTGGTGTTCTTCTTCTCCTTCTTTATCTTCTTCCTCTTCTTTTTCATCTTTGTTTTCTTCTTCTTTTTCTTCTTCTCTTTCTTCTACTTCTTCTTCTTCGTCTTCGTCTTCTACTTTTTCTTTGACTTTTTTGTCCTCCACTTCTTCATTCTCCTCTTCTTCGTCTTCTTCTTGTTCGACTTCTTCCTGTTTTTCATCTACTTCTTCTTCTTCTATGTCTACTTCTTCTTCGTCTTCTTCTTCTCTTCTTCTTCTTCTTCTTCTTCCTCTTCTTCTTATCTACATCTTCATCGCCTTCATCTGATTCTTCTTCTTCTTCTTCTTCTTTGTTTTCTTCTTCCTCTTCTTCTTCTTCTTCTTCTTCTTCTTCATATTCTTCTTCCTTGTCTTCTATTTCTCTGTCTTCTTCTCCATCTTCTTGTTGTTCTTCTTCTTCTACTTCTATTTCTCCTTCTTCTTCATCTTATTATTATTATTATTATTATTAATATTATTGCTATTCTGCATTTCTACTTCTTCATATTGTACTTCATTTTCTTCTTCTCCTTGTACTTCTTTTGCTGCTTCTTCTTCATCTTTGTCTTCTTGTTATTCTTCTTCTTGTTCTAATTCTTCTTCTTCAACTTCTTCTTATTCTTCTTCTACTTCTTCATCATTGTGTTCTTCATTTTCTTCTTCTTATTGGTCTTCTTCTTCTTCTTCTTCTACATCATCTTCTTCTTGTTCGTCTTCTTCTTCTTTTTCATCTTCTTCTTGTTCTTTTTTTCTTGTTCTTCTTCTTCTTCTTCTTTGATTTCTTCTTTTTCTTCTTCTTCTTCTTCTTCATCATCTTCTTCTTCGTTATCATCTTTTTCTTCTTCTTCTTCTTCTTCTTGATCATCATCATCTTCGTCTTCTTCTTCTTCGTCTTCTTCTTATTCTTCTTCATCTTCTTCTTCTTCTTCTTCTTCTTCTTCTTCTTCTTCTTCTTAATCTTCTTCTTCTTCTTCTTCCTCTTCTTATTCTTCTTCTTCCTCTTCGTATTCTTCTTTTTCTTCTTCGCCATTTTCTCGTTCTTCTTCTTCTTCTACTACTACTTCTTTTTCTTCTTCTTTTCTTCATCTTCTTCTTCTTCTTCTTATTCTTCTTCTTCTTCTTATTCTCCATATCCTTGTTCTTCTTCTTCTTCTTCTTGTTCTTCTTCCTCTTCTTCTTCACCTTCTTTTTCACATTTTATTGCTTCTTCTTCCTCATCTTTTTCTTTTTCTTCTTCTTTTGCTACTTCTTCTTCATCTTCTTCCTCTTCTTCTTCTTGTTCTTCCATTTCTTTTCTTCTTCTTCTTCCTCTTCCTCTTCTTCTACTCTTTTTCTTTGACTTCTTCTTCTTTTTCTAATTATTCTTCTTCTTCGTCTTCTTCTTCTTCTATTTCTTAGGAATTTTTTTCTTTGCCTTCTTCTTCTTCTTCTTCGTTACTTGTCGTCCTCCTCCTTCTTCTTCTTCTCCTTCTTCCTATTCTTGCTCTTCTTATTCTTCTTTTTCTTCCTCTTCTCTTCTTCTTCTCCTTTTTCTTCTTCTTCTTCTTCTTCTTCTTCTTCTTCTTCTTCTGCTTCTTCTTATTCTTCTCCTTCTTCTTCTTCCTCTTCTTCTTCTTCTTTCATTGATTTCTTCTTCTTCTTCCTCTTCTTCCTCTTCTTTTTCTTGTTCCTGTTCTTCTTCTTCCTTTTCTTTTTCATCCTATTCTGTGTCTTCTTCTTCTTCTTCATGTTCTTCTTCTCCCTCTCCGTCTTCTTTTTCTTCTTCTTCTTCTTCTTCCTCTTCTTCTTCTACTACTACTAATACTTCTTCTCCTTCTTCTTCTTATTCTTCTTTTTCTCCTCCTCTTTCTTCTTCTTTTTCTTCTTCTTATTTTTCTTCTTCTTATTTTTCTTCTTCATCATCATCATCATCATCATCATCATCTTCTTCTTCTTCTTCTTCTTCTTCTTCTTCTTATTTTTATTCACCTTCTTCTTCTTCTTCTTCTTCTTCTTATTTTTATTCACCTTCTTCTTCTTCTTCTTATTCCTTTTCTTCTTCTTCTCTTCTTCTTCTTCTTTTTCTTCTTCCTCTTCTTCTTCTTCTTCTTCTTTTCCTTCTTCCTCTTCTTCTTTTTTACTTTTTCTTCTTTTTTGTCAACTACTACTTCTTCTTATTCTTCTTCTTCTTCTTCTTCTTCTTCATCCCCATGGACTTATTCTACTTTTTGTTGTACTTCTTCTTCTTCATTGTCTTCTACTTCTTCTTCTTGTTCTGCTTCTTCATCATCATCTTCTTCTTCTTAATCTTCTTCTTCTTCTTCTTCTTCTTCTTCTCCTCCTTCTTCTTCTTCTTCTACTTCTTTTTCTTCTTCGTCTTCATCTTCCGCTTCTTCATTTTCTTCTTCTTCTTGTTTTGTTCACCTTTTTCTTCTTCTTCTTATTCTAGTTCTTCTTCTCTTCTTCTTCTTCCTCTTCGTCCTCTTCTTCTTCTTCTTATTTTGTTCACCTTTTTCTTCTTCTTCTTATTCTAGTTCTTCTTCTCTTCTTCTTCTTCCTCTTCGTCCTCTTCTTCTTCTTCTTGTTCTTCTTCTTCTTCTTCTTCTTCTTGTTTTCCTTCTTCCTCTTCTTCTTTTCTACTTCTTCTTCTTCTTCATTGTCAACTACTTGTTCGACTTCTTCTTCTTCTTCTTCTTTGTCAACTGCGTTTCTTCTTCTTCTTCTTCTTTTTCGTCTCCATGGACTTTTTCTTCTTTTTGTTGTGCTTCTTCTTCTTCTTCTTCTTCATCTTCATCTTCTTCTTCTTCTTCTTCTTCTTCTCCATCTTCTTCATCATCATCTTCTTCTTCTACTTCATCTTATTCTACTTCTGCTTCTTCTTCTTTTTATTCTTCTTGCCCTTTTTCTTCATCTTTTTCCTTATCTTCTTTTTAATCTTCTTCTTCTTCTCCCACATCTCTTTCTTCTTCTTCTTCCTCTTCCTCTTCTTCTTCTCCTCCTTCAACTTCTTCTTATTCTTCTTCTTCTTATTCCTTTTCTTATTCTTTGTTGCCTTCTTCTTCTTCTAATTCCACTTCTTCTTCTTCTTCTTCATCATCATCTTCTTCACCTTATTTTTCTTTTTTGACTTCTTCTTCTTTTAGGACTTTTTCTTCTTCTTCTTTGTCTTCTTCTTCTTCTTATTCTTATTCTGTCTTCATTGTTTTCTTCTTCTTCTTCTCCTCCTTCTTCTCCTCCTTCTTCTCCTTCTTCTTCTTCTTCTTCTGTTTCATCATCATCTTCTTCTTCTTCAACTTCTTCATCTTCTTCATCTTCTTCTTCTTCTCCTTCCTCTTTTTCTTCTTCTTCTTCTACTACTTTTCTTCTTCTTCTTTTTCTTCAATTTCATCTTGTTCTTCTTCATCTTCTTGTTCTCTTTCTTCTACTTCTCGTATTTTGACTCCTTCTTCTTCTTCTTCTTCTTCTTTTCCTTTTTCTTCTTCTTCTTCTTCTTCTTCTTCTCCGTCTTCCTCTTCATCTTCTTCTTCTTCTACCACTTCTTCTTCCTCCTCTTCTTCTTCATCTTCTTCTTCTTCTTCCTCTTGTTCATCTTCGTCTTCTTTTTCGTCTTCTATGCCTTCCTCCTCTTTTTCATTTTATTTTTCCTCTTCTTCTTCTTCTTTTTCTTCGTTGTCTTCATCTTATTCATCTTCTTCTTCTTGTTTGTTTTCTTCTTTTTCTTCTTCTTCTACATCTTATTCTTAGTATTCATCATCATCATCATCTTCTTCTTCTTCTTCTTCTCTTCTAACTTCTTCTTATTCTTCTTCTTCTTCATCTACTTCTTCTTCTCCTTTGTCTTCTTTTTCTTCTTCTAGTTCTTGTTCTTCTTTTCTTTCTTCTTCTTTCTCATCTTCCTCTATGCCTTCTTCTTCATCTTCTTCTACTTCATATTCTTCTTCTTTTTCTTCTTCTTCTTCTTCGTTTTCTTCTTCATCTTTTTATTTTTCTTCTTCTTCTTCATCATCTTCTTCTTCATCATCTTCTTCTCCTTCATTTTTTCCTTCTTTTTTATCTTCCTCATCTTCTTCTTCTTCCTCCTATTCATTTTCTTCTTCTTCATCTTCTTTGTCTGCTCTTCTTCTTCTTCTTCTTCTCCTTCTCCTTCTTCCTCTTCTTCTCTTTCTCCTTCTTTTTCATTTGTCTTCTTCTTCTTCATCTTCTTCTTCTTCTTTTTTCTTTTACTACTACATCATCTTCTTCTTGTTGTTCGTCTCCTTCTACTTCTTCTTTTTCATCTTCTTCATCTTCTTTTCTACTTCTTCTTCTTCTTCAACTACTTGTTCTTCTTCTTCTTCTTATTCTTTGTCAACCACTTTCCTTCTTCATCTTCTTCTTCTTTTTCTACATCTCCATCGACTTATTCTTCTTCTTTATCATCTTTTTCTTCTTCTTCTTCTCCTCCTCCTTTTTCTTCTTCATCTTCTTTATTATCTTCTTCTCCTACTTTTTCTTCTACCTCTTCTTCTTCCTCTTCTTCTTCCTCTTCTTCTTCTTCTTGGTCTTCTTCTTATTCTTTTTCTTCTTCTTCTACTTCTTCTTCATCATCTTCTTCTTCTTCTTCTTCTTTTCTTCTTCTTCTACTTCTTTCTCTTCTTCTTTTTCTTTTTTTTCTTCTTCTTCTACTTCTTCAACTTTTTCTTCTTCTTCTTCTTCTTCCTCGCCTTCTTCTTCTTCAACTTCTTTTCCTCTTCCTCCTCCTCCTTCCCCTCTGTCTTCTTCTTCTTGTTTTTCTTCTTCTTCTTATTCTTCTTGTTCTTCATCTTCTTCTTCATTTTCTTCTTGTTCGTCTTCTTCTACTTCGTCTTCTTCTTCTTCTTATTCTCCTTCTTGTTGTTCTTCTTCTTCTTACTCTTCTTCTTCTTCTTCTTCTTCCTCTTCTTCTTCTTCTTCTTTTCTTCCTCTTCTTTTCTTCCTCTTCTTTTTCTTCAACTTCATCTTTTTCTTCTTTGTGTTCCTCTTCTTCATTTTCGTCTTCCTCTACTTCATCTTTCACTTCTTTGTCTTCTTCTTCATCATCTTCAACTTCTTCCCCTTCTTTTGTATCTCTCTCTATTTGTGTTCTTCTTCTTCGTCTTTTTCTTCTTCTTCGTCTTCTTGTTCTCCTTCTTCATCTTCTTCTTCGTCGTATTTTTCATCATCTTCTTCTTGTTCGTGTTCTTCATCCTCTTCTTTTTCTTGTTCTTCTTCGCCTTCTTCATCTAGTTCTTCTTCTTCTTCTTCCTCACCCTCTTCATCTTCTTTTTCTCCTTTTTCTTCTTCTTTTTCTTCTTCCTCTTCTTCGTCATCTTTTTTTTCTTATTCTTCTTCTTCTTCATCGTCTTCTTCTTTTTCAACTTCTTCGTTCTCTATTTCTTCAACTTCTTCTTCTTCCACTTTTATTTCTTCTTTGTTATCTACTTCGTCTTCTTCTTCTTCTTTTTCTTCTTCTTCCTCCTTTTCTTCCTCTTCTTGTTTGTCTTGTTCTTCTTATTCTTTTTCTTCTTCTTCATCATATTATTTTTCTACTTCTTTGTATTCTTTTTCTTCGTCTTCTTCTTCTTCGTCTTATTCTTCTTCTTCGTTATCTTCTTCATGATCTTCTTCTTCATCTTCTTCTTCTTCCTCTTCTTCTTCTTCTTCTTCTTCTTCTTCTTCTTCTTCCTCCTCTTCTTCATCTCCTTCTACTACTTCTTCTTCTCCTTCTTCTTCTTCTCCTTCTTCTTCTTCTCCTTATTCGTCTTCTTTTTCTTCTTTTGCTTCTAATACGTGTATTTCCCCTTCTTTCTCTTCTTCTACTTCTTTTTTTTTTCTTGTTCTTCTTCTTCATCATCATCTTCTTGTTCCTCTTGCTCTTCTTCCTCTTCTATTTCCTCTTCTTCTTCTTCTTCTTCGTCTTCTTTGTCTTCTTCTCCATCTTCTTCATCTTCTTCTTCTTCGTCTTCTTCTTTTCATTCTTCTTCTTCTTCTTTGTTTTCTTCTTCTTCTTCTTCTTCTTCTTCGCTTTCTTCTACTTCTCCTTCTTCTTTTTCTTCTTCTTCTTCTATTTCTGCTTCTTTTTCTACTTCTTCTACTTCTTGTTCTTGTTGTTCTTCTTCTTTTTCTACTTGACTTCTTTTAATTCTTCTTCATCTTTCTTCTTCTTCTTCTTGTTCATATAATTCTTCTTTTTCTTCTTTTTCTACTTCTTATTCTTCTTACTCTTATTCCTCTCCTTCTTCTTCGTCATCTTATTCTTGTTTTTCTACTTCTTCTTCTTCTTCCTCTTGTTCGTCTGCTTCCTCTTTCTCTTCTTCATCTTTCACTTCTTGGTCTTCTTCTTGTTCATCTTCTTCTATTACTTCTTCGTCTTTGTCAACTTCTTCATCTTCTTCTTCTACTTTGTCTTCTTCTTTTCTTTTTCTTCTTCTTCTTCTTCATCTTATTCTTCTTCATCTTCTACATCTTCTTCTTCTTCTTTGTCGTCTTCTTCTTCTTCCTCTTCTTCTTCATCTTCTTCTTCTTCTTCTACTTCTTCTTCTTCTTTGTTTTCATCCTCTTCTTCCACTTCTTCTTCTTCTTTGCTTTTTTCTTCTTCTTTTTCTTATTCTTCTTATTTTTGTTCTTCTTGTACCTCTTCTTCTTTTTCTTCTTCTTCTTCTTCTTCTTCTTCTTCTTCTGCTTCTTCTTCTTCTTCTTCTTCTGCTTCTTCTTCTTCTTCTTCTTCCTCTTCTTCTTCTTCTTCTTCATCTTCTTCGTATTCTTCTTCATCATCATCTTCTTTTCTTCTTCCTCTTCTTCACAATCATCATCATCTTCTTCATCTTCAAATGCTTATTCCTCTTTTTCTTCTTCTTCTTATTCTTCCACTTTTTTTCTTTTGTTTCTTCTTCTCCTTCCTCTCCTTCTTCTAATTCATCTTCTTCTTCTTCTGCTTCTTCCTCTTTGTCTTCTTCTTCTTCTTCTTTTTCTTCTTCTGCCTCTTCTTCTTCCTCCTCACCATCTTATTCCTCTTCTTCTTCTGCTTCATGTTCATCATCATCATCATCTTCTTCTTCTTCTTATCCTTCTTCTTTTTCATCTGTTTATCTTCTTATTATTACTATTATTATTTTTCTCTTTATTCCTTTTATATTTCTTTTTCTTCTCCATCTTCTTTCTTCTTCTTCTTCTTCATCATCATCATCATCATCTTCTTCTTCTTCTTCTTCCTCTTCTACTCCTTCTTCTTCTCCTTTTATTCCCTCTTCTTCTTCTTCTTCTCCTCCTTCTTCTTCTCCTCCTTCTTCTTCTCCTCCTCCTCCTTCTTCTTCTTCTACTTCTTCTACTTCTTCTTCTTCTTCTTCTTCTTATACTTCTATTTCTTCTTCTGCTTCTTCTTCTCCTTCTCCTTCTTCTTTGCCTTCTCTTCTTCTTCTTCTTCTTCTTTTTCTTCTTTTTTTCCCTTTTTTGTCTTCTTCTTTTTCGTCTTCTTCTTCTTCTTGTTCTTCTTCTTCTTTGTTTTCTTTTATACACTTTTTTGCCTTCTTCTTCTTCGTCTTCCTCAACTTCTTCTTCGTCTTTTTTTTGTTCTTTGTTTTCTTCTTCTAGAATTACTTTGTCTTCTACTACTTCTTCTTCTCCTTCTTCTTCATCTTCTTCTTCTTCTTCATCATCTTCTTCTTCTTCCCTCACTTCTCTTTCCTCTTCTTCTTTTTCTATTTCTTCTTCTTCTTCTTCATCATCTTCTTCTTCTACTACTTCTTCTTTCACTTCTTCTTCTTCTTCTTGATTTCCTTCTTCTTCTTCTTCGTCTTAAAATTCTATATCATCAACATCATTATCATAATCATCTTCATCATCTTCTTCTTGTTCTTCTTCTTCTTCTTCGTCTTATTCGTCTTCTTCTTCTTCGTCTTATTCGTCTTCTTCTTCTTCTTCATTTGCTTCTTCTTCTTCTTTGACTTCTTCATCTTCTTCTTCGTCTTCTTCTTCTTCTTTGACTTCTTCTCCTTCTTCTTCTACTACTTCTTCTTCTTTTTCTTTATATTTTTCTCTTTCTCCTCCTTCTACTCCTTCATCTTCTTTATTTTCATCTTCATCTTTTTCTCTTCTTCTTCTTCTTCTGCTTCTTCTTTATCTACATCTTCTACTCTATCTTTTTTACTTCTTTTTCTACTTTTTTATTCTTCCTCTTCTCCTTCTTTTTCTTCTTCATCTTCTTCTTCTTCTTCTTTGTCTTCTTCGTTTTCTTCTTCAACTTCTTAT
>JAIUJO010000049.1:2975339-2977839 GCA_023846275.1 Vanilla planifolia | reverse complement strand
ACTTCTTCTTCTTCCTCTTTTTCTTCTCTTTCACCTTCTTCTACTTCATTTTCTTCTTCTTCTTGTTGTTCTTCATCTTCTTAAACTTTTTCTTCTTCTTCTTCTTCTTCTTCTTGAACTTCTTCTTGTTCTTTTTCTTCCTCCTCTTCTTCTTCTCTTCTTCTTCTTCTTCTTTGTCTTCTTCTTCTTCTTCTTCTTCTTCATCTTCTTCGTCATCTTCTTCTTCATTTTCTTCTTCTTACCACTTCTTGCTCTTCTAATTCTTCTTCTACTTCTTCTTCTTCTACTTCCTCTTCTACTTCTTCTTCTTCTTCTTCTTCTTCTTTGTCTTCTTCTTTTTCTTCTTCTTCTTCTTCTTCTTCTTCTTCTTCTTTTACTTCTTCTTCTTCTTCTCATTCTACTACTTCTTCTTTTTCTTCCCTTTCTTCTTCTTCTTCTTCTTCATCTTCTTCATCTTCTTCGTCTTCTTCTTCCCCACTTTCATTATCTTTTCTCTCCATCTTTTTCATCATCATCATCATCTTCTTCTTCTTCTTCTTCTTCTCCTCCTACTCCTCCTCCTCCTCCTTCTCCTTCTTCTTCTTCTTCTTCTTCATATTCTTTTTCTTCTTCTTCTTCTTCTTCTTCTTCTTCTTCTTCTTCTTCTTTGTCTTCTTCTTAATCTTTTCCTTCTTCTTCTTCTTCTTCTTCTTCTTCATTTTCTTCTTCTTCTTCTTTTCTTCTTCCTTTTTGACTTCTTTTTCTTCATCTTCTTCATCTTCTTCTTCTTCTTCTTCTTTGACTTCTTCTCCTTCTTCTTCATCTTCTTCTTCTTCTTCCTCTTCTTTTTATTATTCTTCCTCTTCTAATTCATCTACTCCTTCTCCTTCTTCTGCTTCAACTTCTTCTAATTCCCCCTCTTCTTTCTCTTCTTTTTCTTCTACTACTTAATAATCTTCTTATTCTTTTTCTACTTCATCTTTTTTTAATTCCTCTTCTTCATCTTCTTCTTCTGCTTCTGCTTCTTCTTCGTCTTCTTGTTCTTTCAACAACTTCTTTTTCTTCTTCATCTTCTTGAACTTCTTCTTTTTCTTCTTCTTATTTTTCTTCTTCTTCTTCTTCTTCTTCTTCTTCTTCTTCTTTCTCTTCTTCTTCTCCCTCCTCATCTTCTTCTTCTTCTTCTTTGTCTTCTCCTTCTTCCTCTCCTCCATGTTCTTCATCATCATAATCTTCTTCTTCTTCTTCTTCTTCTTCTGCTTCTTCTTCTTCTTCTTCTTCTGCTTCTTCTTCTTCTTCTTCTGCTTCTCTCATTTTTTTCTTCCCCTTTTTCTTCTTCTTGTTCTACTTCTTTTTCTTCTTCTTCTTCTTCTTTGTGTTCTTCTTCTTCTTGTTCGAGCTCTTCTTCTTCCTTTTTTGTTCTTCTTCATCTTCTTCTTTGTTGTTTTCTTCTCAATCATCATCGTCTTCTTCTTCTTTTTCTGTTTCTCCTTCTTCTACTTCTTGTTCTTATTCTCCTACTTCGCCTTCGTCTTCTTCTTGTTTGTGCCGTTCTTTTTCTTTTTCAGGCTCTTCTTCTTTCTCTTGTTGTTCTTCTTCCACTTTTTCTTTTTTCTCTTCTTCTTCTTCTCCTTATTTTTCCTCTTATCCTTCCTCTTCCTCTTCTTCTTCTTCTTCTCTTCCCTTTTCTTTTCCTCCTCGTTTTTATTTTTCTTCTTCTTCTTCTTCTTCTCCTCCTCCTACTCCTCCTTTTTACTCTTCTTCTTCCTCTTCTTCTTCTTCTCCACCTCCTTTTTGTTCTTCTACTTCTTCTTCTTCTTCTCCTTCTTTTTCCACCTCTTCTTCTTCTTCTTCTTCTTCTTCATCTTTTGCTTCTTTTTCTACGACTACTTCTTCTTCTTCATTTTCATCATCATCATCATAATTAACTTCTGCTTCTTTTTCTTCTTCTTCTACCTATTCTTCTTTTTTGTCTTCTTCTTCTTCTTCTTCTCCTTCTCCTCCTCCTCTTTCTTCTTATTCTTCTTCTTCTTCTTCTTATTCTTCTCCTTCTACTTCTCTTTCTTTTTGTTCTTCTACTTCTTCTTTTTCTTCTTATTCCTCTACTACTTATTCATCTTCTTCTTCCTCTCCCTCTTCTTCTTTTTCTTTTTCTTTCTTCCTCTTTTTCTTATTCTTCTCCTTTTTATTCTTCTTCTTTTTCTTCATCTTCTTCTTCTTTTTCTTCCTCTTGATCGTCTTCTTCTTCCTCTTCTTCTCCATCTTCTTCTTTGTGTTCTTCTTCTTCTTCTTCTTCTTCTCCTTCTTCTTGTTCTTCTTCTTCTCCTTCTTTTGCTTCTTTTTTTTTCACCTTTTCTACATCATCTTATTCTTCTTCTTAATCATCATCATCATCATTATCATCATCATTTTCTTCTTCTTCTTCTTCTTCTACAAGATCATCATCATCATCTTCTCCTTCTTCTTCTTCTTGTACTTCTTCATCTCCTTCTTCATTATCTTCATATTCTTCTTCTTCTTCTTC
>JAIUJO010000049.1:2967839-2970339 GCA_023846275.1 Vanilla planifolia | reverse complement strand
CTTCTTCTACTTCTTCATCTTCTTGTTCTTCTTCTTCTTTCTCTTTGTCTTCTTCTTCTTCTACTTCTTCTTTTTCATCTTCTACTTCTTCTTCTTCCCTTCCTTTGTCTTCTCCTTCTTCTTCTTCTTCTTCTATTATTACTATTACTTCATTTTCTTCTTCTTCTTCTCCTTTGTCTTCACCATCTTCTTCTTCACCATCTTCTTCTTCTTTGCATTTTTCTTCTTATTTTACTTCTTCTTGTTCTTCTTCTTTAACTTCTTCTTCTACTTCTTCTTTGTGTGCTTCTTCTATTTCTCCTTGTACTTCTTATTTCTCTATTACTTCTTTGTCTTCTACTTCATCCACTTCTCTATCTTCCACTTCTTCATCTTCTTCTTTTTTGTCTTTTCTTCTTCATCAGCTTCCTCTTCTTCCTCTTCATCATCATCTTCTTCTTCTTCTTCTTCTTCTTCTTCTTCTTCTTTTTCTTCTTCTTCTATGTCTTCTTCTTTTTTGTCTTCCTCTTCTTCTTCTTTGTCTTCCTCTTCTTCATCTTCTTCTTGCTCCTCTTCTTTATCTTCTTCTTCTTCTTCTTCTTCTTCTTCTTCTTCTGCTTCTTCTTCTTTATCTTCTTCTTCATCTTCTTCTTGTTCCTGTTCTTCTTCTTCTTCTTCAACTTCTTCTTCTCCTTCTTCTTCTTCTACTACTTTTTCTTCGACTTCTGCTTCTTCTTCTTCTTCATCTTCTTCTTCTTCTTCTACTTCGTCTTCTCTTCTTCTTTTTCTTATTCGTCATCTTCTTCTTCTTCCCCTTTTTCGACTTCTTCTTGTTCATCTTCTTCTTGTTTGTCTTTTTCTTTGTCTTCTTTTTCTTCCTCATCATCATCTTTTTCTTGTTGTTCGTCTTCTTCTTCTTCTTCTTCTACTTCTTCTTCTTCTTCTTCTTCTTCTTCTTCTACATCTTCTTTTTCTTCTTCTTCTTCTTCTTCTTCTTCTTCTACGACAACTACTACTACTACAAATACTAGTTCAACTTCTACTTCTTCTTCTTCTTCAGCAGCTTATACTTCATCTTTTCCTTATACTAGTTCTTCTTCCACTTTATCTTCTTCTTCTACTTTAGTTTATTCCTCTTTTCTTCTTCTTCTTCTTCTTCTTCTTCTCCTCCTCCTTTTCTTCTTCTTCCTCTTCTTCTTCTTCTTCTTCTTTTTACTTTCTTTTTGTTCTTTATCTTCTTCTTCCTTTATATCTTTGCCTTCTTTTTCTTCTTCTTTTTCTACATTCTCTTCTTCTTTGCCTTGTTCTTCTTTATCTTCTTCTTCGTATTCTTCTTCTTCATCATAATCTTCTTCTTCTTCATCATCTTCTTCTTTGTCTTCTTCATCTTCTTCTTCTTCTTCTTCGTCTTCCTCTTCTTCTTCTACTTCTTCATAGTGTTCTTCTTCTTCATCTTCTTCTTCATCTTCTTCTTCGTCTGCTTCTGCTTCTTCTTGTTCCTATTGTTCTTCTTCTTCTTCTTCTTCTTTTACTTTCTCTTCTAGTTTATCTTCTTCTTTTTCCTCTTCTCCTTGTTCTTCATTGCCTTCTTCTACTTCCTCTTCTTCTTCTTCTTTTTCTACGTCTTCTTCTTCCATGACTTCTTCTTCTCTTTTTATTCCTTCTTCTTGTTCTTCCTCTTCTTTTTCTTCTTCATCATCATCATCATCATTATCTTCTTCTTCTTCTTTATCTTTTTCTTCTTGTTCTTATTCTTCTTCTTCTTCTTCTTTTTGTCTTTTTATTCTTCTTCTTCTCCTCCTCCTTTATCTTAACATTCTTCTTTGTCTTCTACTTCTTCTTTTTCTCCTCCTTTTTCTTTGTTGTGTTCTTATTCTTTGTCACCTTTTACTTCTTCATCTTTTTCTTCTTATTCTTCTTCTTCTTCTTCTACTCTTACTTCTTATTTTCATTCTTCTAGCTTTTCTTCTTCTTATTCTTCTTCTTCTTCTTCAACTTCTTCTCCTTTTTATTTTTCTTCTTCCTCTTCCTGTTCTTATCGAGCTTTTTCTTTTTTTTTTCTTCTGCTGCTTCTTCTTCCTCTTCTTCTTCATTTTCTTCGTCATATTCTTCTTCTTTTTCTTGATCATCATCATCATCTTCTTCTTCTTGTTCTTCTTCTTTGTCACCTTTGTTTTCATCTTTTCTTCTTCTTCTTCTTCTACTTTTCCTTCCTCTTCGCCATCTTCTTCTACTTCTTCTTCTTCTTCTTCTTCTTCTCTTCTTTTCTTCTTCTTATCCTTATTCTTCTTCTTTTTCTTCTTCTTCCTCTTCTTCTCTTCTTCTTCTTATTATTATTATTATTATTATTCTTCTTCTTCTTCTTGTTTTTTGTTTTCTTCATCTACTTCTTCTTCTTGTTCTTTTTCTTCTTTCTCTTCTTCTTTATCTTCAACTTCTTCTTCATCATCATCACCTTCTTCTTTTCTTCGTAGTTATTTTCTTCTTCTTCTTCTTCTTCTTCTTCCTCTTCTTATTTTTC